>JAXBDA010000525.1:0-81217 GCA_036023075.1 Gaultheria prostrata
ACAAACACATGTATAAATCTGTGAGACTCACTCATAATACAACACAAATTTATGTAATCCCACTTATTAAAGTATTTGTATATTTGAGTGTATATTTTGAGTTTGAACTTGTCCTGTTGGGAAAAAAGAAGAAGGAGGAGGCTGGCAGATATATGAAAATAAAAGCTAAAAAAAGAAAGAAAGAATGCTAAACTTCAGAGTTTGGAGAAACAAAAGGTACCAGTAAAAACGCTACCCGGCGGCCCGTGAGATTCAAACTCAGCCCAGCAAGGCATTGTGCGCCATCTTTGACCATCAAGCAAAATCTACTCCTTGTGTTCAGCTTGGAAACTTTTTTTTATTTATACATACCTTACGTTTTTTTTTTTTGGTTGCCCAAGCCGGGGTGGGTTGCCCTAGCCCGGAGGCTTGCCAGGCTTACCCCGGGGCCGGCCCTGTTAACATGAGACTAATCTTGAACATATTTGTAAAAGTTTAGTTTGATAAATTTGGCCTGAGTAACATGCCATCAAAAGGGGTGTACAATATGCACTTTTGTACTTGTATTTTTTTATTCACTGCGTTTTTATATTTGCAGTCACAAAAATTTAGCAGGTGTATCATAAAAATTCATAAATTGGACCATAAAAATTCATAAATTTGACCACAAAAATCAATAACGTTTGCCCTTCTTTTTTTAATTGTACTGACTTTTGAACTATAAAATTCGTAAGTTGGACCATAAAAATTTATAAACTGGACCACAAAAAGTCGTTAACTAAACCCCTTTCAGTTCAATTGCTGAAACAACTCATTCGTCTACCGCATTTCCTGTTTGCCATATTCCCTTTCTGTATTCCATTTATTGGTATTACGTTTGTAAGGGTTTACTTCAAAAGACTCATATCATATTCTTATATTCCCTTTCCTTGTAATCATATTTATCTGCGGAGCTTCTGTCCTAATTTCTTTGTCCCACCACCACCAATCTGCCATGTTGCCACTTCTCTCCGGCTCCGGATCGTCTGTCCAAATGTATCTGTCCTACCCTCTGTCCCACACTGGCCCAATCGCCACGTGGGTGCTTATCTTCCCCTTCCAATTCTATTTAGCACTGTTAGTAGGTCCCTTACAATTTCCTGTTAGTTCTCTTACCTTTTTGGCTTTTTAGTTCTCTTAAATAATTAATTCCATATACTCCCAAAAGAAACCTGTAGAGACTTTTGTCCAGAACATGTATGAGAACTTTTGTACTCCATCCGTCTTATTTTGATAGTCCTCATAAAATAACGTATAATTTTAAATTTTAAATTTAAATTTTTTTTTTTGCATCTGCGAACAACTTGAAAAATAACCTCTGTGTTTGGATGGATTTTGAAAAGAAATTTTTGAGAAGAATTTTTGAGATAGTGTTTGGTTGAGTTTTTGAAAATGGGAATAATGAGTTAATGATTGGAGAGAGATAGAGAGATGATGCGAATAATGAGGTAATGAGTAGAGAGAGAAATGTAAAAAATGATTAGATAAAGAGAGAATCTTTTTCAAAAAAAGTTTTGAAAATGAGGAAAAAAGAAAACCAAACAAAGCTGAACATGCAGAATTACTTTATTTTTTATCCGGAAAAGTGCACGTATTTTTCATAGGAGACTATTAAAATAGAACGGGGGGAGTACATGTAATTAATGCTTTACTACTATTGTTTAAGAAAACTAAAAAGTAAAAAGGGTGAGGGAACTAACGGGGAATCATAAGGGATCTACTTCTACTAAACAGTGTTAAAGAGGAGGAGGGAGTAGGGCAGACACTTTGGGACAGACAATCCGAGCCCCTTCTCTCCCCCTTCCAATTTTCTTTTCTTTCACTCCTTTTTTTTTTTTGTTCCTTTTAAGTTGTACTTAACTAATACTCCTACTAAAAGAATCACAAGCGGTTGGCCTTTGCTATAAATTCTTTTGGGATCAATTTATATAGAGCTCTATTGTAGAATTTCCGTTTGTGAACAGTGAGGTTGGTCTTCGAGATTAGTCGAGGTGCACGAAAACTCGCCCGAATACCTGAATAAGATTTTAATCATAATTTTTTACTTCGCAAATGGGAACATAATCTGAATAACGTCAAAAATAACAAATGAGAACATAATCTGAATAAGGATAAAAAATAACCCAAATGAATAATCGTATTTGATAACGTCAAATATAACAAATGAGAACATAATCTGAATAAGGATAAAAAATGGAAATTAATATTGGCACTCCCCATTTTTGTCTCTATTAGGTGAAGTTACTAACCACCCTTGTACTTTGATAGCAAGAGATAAATGTAAATATAAAGTACAAGGGTAGTTTAGTAATTTCACCTACTAAAGACAGAAAATGGAGTGCCAATATCAATTTCCTAAAAAATAACCCAAATGAATAATCGTATTTGAAATTTTGATAGTTTTTGTTAATATTCTTGGAGGGTTCTAACCTAAAATCAATTGGCAATGAGTAGAGAGCTCCCAACATATATTAAGTGATCACTCATTCCACTCCTAAGCAATGTGAGATAATATTCCCTAGCAGTTTTTTGTCGCCTTTTACGGATTATTCGTTCATTTCAACGAGAGGACTTTAAAAAGTAGTAAAAAATTATGATCAAATTAGTTTTTTTTTTTTTAATTTTTTAACTCAGGTACACGAAATATTTTGATCATAATTGTTAGTACTTCTTAAATAAATCCTCTCGGAGAAATATATCTTCTCATCTGGACATATTACAACGCAAAGCCCAAACATTTCTGGGCCTTGGCGCGTGAATCTTCGTCGAAATTTAAACCAGCCTAAAATTTTCCATAAAATACTACGTCAATCATCGATCGATGTCGTGAAATCGCAGCATTAGATAGTATTTCTTCGATCTTCTCCGATTTCTCCCGGATTTTCATCGATCGAGAGAGAGATTGCAGTTATAATTTCCAGGTATTTAGAATTCCCCTACCCTCTTTCTAACTTCCAATCGAATTAGGGTTTTCTCGCCTTCTGATTTCCCCAATTTTCGTAGAAACATAGCATCATCCCTCTGCAATTAACCCTAGTTTCCAGCTATGGGAGGCCATGGCGGTCTAAACATCCTCCCTCAGAAGCGATGGAACGTCTACAACTTCGACAACAGAGAGAAAGTCAGAAAAGACGAAGAAGCCGCCGCTAAAGAAGAACAGCTCAAGCGCGAGCAGTCTCGTAAGCGAGACACCGAGTTTCGCATCGAGCAGCTCCGCCAGGCCCGCGGCTTTGCTCCTTCAACTCAACCCTCCACCGCTACCGCCCAGGCGGCTGCGGATACGTTAACTTCGTCGCCCGAGCCGGAATCGAAATCGAAGTTGAATCACATTAACTTGTTCGAAGGAATTAGGATTTTCGATCCGGTTGGTGAAGTGGAGGGGAAGAAAGGGGAGGATGAGAGAGGAGGGGCGTTTAAGAAGATGAGGATGGAGAAGAAGAAGGAGGCGGAAGTGAGGGTTGTGTTGCCTGAGGATGAGAAGTATAAGTTAGGGTATGGGGTGGCTGGGAAAGGGGTGAAATTGCCGTGGTATTTGTCGCGCCGTGTGAGTGATGATGTTGATAATGGGGAGAGAGAGGAGGTGGGGGAGGAGGGTAAGTTTAGAGTGGGAAAGAGTAGTGGGAAGAAGACGGTGGAAGAGATGAGAGAAGAACGGTTGAAGAGAGAGAAGAGGGAAAAGGAACGGGAGCGAGCTTTGATGGTAGGAAAGGGCAGGAGGGATGGAGGAGGATTCTCTAGGAGGTAGGTTGTAAGCAAATTGTGTTTGTGCTGTGTTTATTGCCAAAGTTTTATAGCTGGTTCATTGCTGTCAATCCTATAGCATTTTCTTAATGCATGTTTTTTAAGTGTTAGTTGAAGAATCACTGAATTAAGATGCTCTGATATGCATAATGAAATTGTTTGGCTGCCTTCGGGTTGAATCAGGCATTAGCTTAGATTATTAAGAGTATCCGGTACGGGATAAGAAGCATCCACCAATTGAGTCTTAATGCAATACAATGTGTTGGGAATCTTAGGATACATAAAAAAGACTAGTGCATTATGCATTGAGAGTGCGTCTTTAGCGAGAAGATCACCACATTTGTTGCATTCCCCTCGTGATGTGCTTGATTTGGGAAGAGCCGTCCCTTGAGTAGTCCTTTGCAGTCATGAATCAGGGCACTCAAGTTCTGAAGTAGTTTGTTACACCTTGGCTCAGCTTGATCAATTAGCTGCATCAACTTCCGCTTGTATGTTTTTGTTGAAAAGAAATTGGACTCCATCCCTCAAAGCTCAGCATTCTGCTGTCAGTCCGGACATGATTCTAGATTCTTGTCGTGTGTATCCAACTTAGGAAAGGGTCTGCCACCGGACATGATTTTCCAGCCGTCATTAGACAGTCTTAGGCCCCCAGTGGATGTATGACGTGTTGTCCAAAATAATTCATCTAAGTAACTTGCAAATCCTAGAAGTGGCTCAAGCCATGGCTGATCATGTGTGGGGATTTTTTTTCTACTTCATTGCTCAGTTTTTCTGATTCTCAAAGGCATAATTTACCAAATGTTGCTTGTTTCAATTTGTGGAGAACCAAACCTTGTTGGAAAGACAAATAGCATGTAGAGGTGTTTTCGCTCTCACAAGGTTTGGTTCTCCACCAATTGAACCGTCAGCCAGGGTTGGATCTGCCCAACCAAAGACTTACATGGAACCACTTGCGTACGTGTACAGATTTTGGGGTTTACTTTGATTTATGGGTAGGTCTGGCCCCTCCAGTGCCCAACAGATAGTAAGGACAGAAAGAGACGGGCGTACTACCAGAAAATATGAGAAGTAGGCGAGATTCTGGCATGAATTGCTGTGGTTGATTCTGGAAATATGCCTCATGCTATTCTAAATTGTACATTAACCTCACGAGTTTCTGAGTTCCATATGTGGGGGGATGGCTGTTCTACCCTCAGAGACAATATCTTTCAAAATGCCCTGCACTCACACTCTTTAGTTCTCACACGAACTCGCGCTTTCAATCCTCGCTTTTGTGGACGGGAAAGTAATGGTTCTAGTGGAAAAGAGAAGGAAAAAAAGTGATGGCATTGATAGAATTCAGTGTTCCGAATGTGAGGAAAACGAGTAATAATTGGACAGTCTCTATGTTTGAGGTTTCATTCCGACTCATAACTTCTTGATTTTCGTATCTGTTTTGACTCTGTATTCGGAAACCTATCAGTGAGGGTTTTGTTAGTGATTATGAGAGAAAATTGAAATCATGGATTTTGATTGGAATTCTGGATATATGGATGATGAGAAATTGAAGAATGATGAGAAATTGATGAATTTGGTTATATGGTTTGTGGTTCCTGTTGTAAAGTTTGAGATGTGTGCCAATCTTTTTATGTGTTGTTTGGTTTGCTGAGAAAGTACTTGTTCTGCTGGAAAAGCAAAAACACTGATACAATTCAGTGTTTTAAATGGGAGGGATAGGAGAACAGTCTCTATGTTCGATGATACAATTAAAGGTCTCGGTGGTTGAGACATACGAAAGTAACTCGCATTTGATTCAATTAACATTATAACTTTTATGTTTTTGTTTCGGGTTTTTTGTTTTTCATCCCGTATTTGAAAGTTAGAAATCCCCATCAGTGAGAGTTCTTGTGAGAGATTATGATTGAAATGATGAATTCCCGTGTTCTAAAAGTTATGGTTGCTCAGTACTAGGCGCCTGACTAGTTGGACCCTAGGTGCTAGGCATCCCTCCTCCGCCTGACTAATGCCTAGTGGCTTTTAGTACACTAATGAATTCTATTTTATACAGATAAAGGGAATTTGAAGAATGTGGTTAGTAAGTCTGAATGTTGATGATTTTCTATTATGTATTAGTTGTTTGCCTGAGAAAGTACTGATTCTACTGGAAAATGAAAGGATTAAAAGTTATGACACCTATATAATTGAGTATTTACACAGGAGGAACAGGTTTGTTAACTAGACAGTCTCTATGTTGAATGACATAATTCAAGGTCTCAGTGATGGAAACATATGAAAATACCTTTTGTTTAATTCAATCAAAATTATCGCTTAAGTTAATTGGATTCATTGACATAATGAGTAATTAATTGGTCATGTTCTTTGAAAAATGGACTCGAAAGGTTAAGTTTTGAGAATCATGAGATGAAAGTTTATGTCATGTCTCTTCTAAGTTCTTATGACTGGTTCTCTGTCCCTGGAGTTCTTGTTATGGTGGTTCTTGAAGAACTTAATCGTATTTACTTCGACTTTTCAACTTTTCAGACTGATTCAAAAATGGTTTAAGCTTTTGTCTCCTGTTTAGTGCTGGTGTAACACGAACTTAGGCATACCGCCTTACATAATTGTAAATAGGTTTCTTGAAATAGCCTTGTGCTGATTTTTATTGCGAGAAGTTGAACTGATAAATTAGAAGATTGTAATTCATGTGTTGTTCATGTTTGGTGAAGTACTGGAATAAATACTTCTTCGTGGGGAAACTGTTAACTGTAAGCTTTTAAATCAGTGGCATAATAAATTCATGGCTTGCGGGATACAAGTGTTTCACTAGTTTTAAGAAATCAGTACTGTTGATTTTGTGTAGCATGGGATCTTGTGTAGCATGGGATCATTGGTGCATGTATATTACTTATTTCAATGGAGAGCATTCATGGATAGGCGGTGATATGAAGCATGAATATGTAGATAAAAATATTCTTTGCATCAAGGGTTGGTAACTGAATCTAATGTCAGAATTACTCTGCAAGGGTTGACGGTAAGATGTGGATTTTGAGGGGTGTTGTGTAAGAATCCGGGGGTGCTGCTTTTCGGCCCATGCGTGGCACCCTGCTTTTCGCCCAAAACGACGTCCTTTTGCTCATTTTCTTGGTACACCTCCAAAGCTTCCAATGGCCTGTTTGGAGAGTTAATTTTGGGGTTCAATTTTAGGGGATTTAGGCTCTTTGGGATAGGGTATAGTTGGTTTAGGCACTTGGATTTAGGCATTTCGGGTTTAGGGTCTAGGCACTTTGGGTAATTAACTCTCCAAACAAGGCCCTTGGAAGCTTTGGAGATGTATCAAGAAAATGAGCAAAACGACATCGTTTTAGGCAAAAAGCAGGGGGCCATTATGTAATCTATCTACCTCTACCACCACCCCACATATATTAAGAGGCGGAAGTAATCGCCACTGGGTTTTGTCCCAACTTTTTCGTCACCCTGAATTTATCGTTTAGACCACCAGTCAAACCCCTTGGGGTTAAAGTAATAAGCCTTCTATCGCCAAATGTTATTTGTTCATCGTCTCTGTTGTCAAGCTCATTTGGAATTGGCTTTCCAAGAAAGGAGTATGATAATTGTTGCTTCTGGATAAGTTTTCTGGGGCTTTGCGTCTTTTGTCTCCCGTACTCGACCTCCGAGGTACTTTTCCTTTGTCTCTGTTCCCTCTTTCTTTCATTTGACGTGATTATTGTTATTGTGTGACTGAAAATTTCATAGGAATAGATCTTTCTGGTTGTCCGAGTTGAAGAATTTCATGATTACTAGGATGTTGGTTAGGTTTGAGTAATTATTGTTGTTTGGGAAGCCTGTGAAAATTAACGAGTTTAAGCTGACAAAAGAGAGTATCCAGGAAGCCGATCAAAAAAGAAGAAGAAGGAGAATCCAGGAAATAGAACTTAGGCCTCGAGTGAGCAATCTTGATAAAATGTAAGGTCAAAGCTCACTGAAAGTGAGACTCAAAAACAGTTGGAATTAATAAGAGAATGATTTTTAATGTTGTCTTGATAGATAAACAAATGTGAAACAACTTGAGCTTTACTTCTTTTTACTTAAAGATAAGAAAAACAGGTTATTTTCAATTTTTTTTGTTTGTCTCTCTACCATGTGATATGCCAATTGCTTTTATCAAAACATGTGCAATTCCAAGTGATTCATATCTAATTTTCTTATTGGAGGAGCAAGTGATTTGCTTCAAGTGTGCTTATCGAAGCTGAGTTCTTTATAGAACTCAAGTAGTTTTTTATGTTCAAAATGTGGAATATTCAAGGCCTTAAATTGGCGAAAATCATTTCCTGAAATTGATTTTTGACTGCTGGAATCCAGTTATTAAAAGCTCAAGTAGCTTCTCCAAGAGATGCTTTTGATGTTTAGTTGCTGAAAAGTGCTGAAACCAACACTTAAAAGCTTGAACCATGTCTTCAATGGTTGATGCTGTGAATTACAAGCCCTAAAACTTTATTTAGTGTAAAAGATGTTTAAAACAGTATAGATGCATGCCAAGTGCTGAATTCCATTTTAGATGTTGAAAGGAGGAGGAGTTATGTGTATAGTGGAAGGGCTAATACTCTAGCAGTCCCTATTCTATCTGATTTTTGTCTTCTTAGTTCATATCATGTTGCTTCTATTCGAAACATGGTTTCCACACAGGTTATGGACAATTGAACACCAAGATCACTTTCTCCGTTTGTATATAATTTGTTGATATTGGAGAAATTTCCTAGTTTATAGCGGAAGACATTTATTTTCTATTTTCATTCGGATACTTGTTTTGTTTATGTGTCATTATTGTGCATTGTTCGGGCAAGTAAACCAATCTTTGGTGTTGAGTAATTGGTTTTGATCTTGATTTTTCTATGACCTTTTTTGCTCTCTTTTTGACTGTTGAGGTACGGATAAAACAGAAAGATTGAGGCTTGTGCAATCTTTGTATCTGAGGTTAATTATTGAAATAGCGAAAAAGGAAGTTGAGGATGTAGAAGTTTTTTTTTTTGGCAGAGTTTATTGCCTGTGAAACATTTGAGTTGAATCAAACAGAAAGCAAAGAAATCACAAATGTTTTGAAATTACAAAAAAGATGAAAAAATAAGAGAAAGAACTAGAGAACTTCAATTATTATGGCTTTGATCCAACTATTTTGTCTTTGATGAAGTTATTGCCAAAAGTTCGGAGTCAAATACCATGTGAAGCACCAGATTTGGTAAAGTATGATTCTCATGGGGACAGACCACGTTGAGTCTCATGGAACACATTATATAACTTCAGAACCACCAAGTTTTTTGTCGGCCTAAATTCTGCAACCGCGAAAATGATTTGAATCTACGATATATATGCCCAATTTCTTATGTGTTTTAGCTGCAGTTAGTTTTATAACGGCTGGAAGTATTGTTAGGATTATGTTTCGCCAATCATGCTTTGCCACTTCAACTGAGTGAGTTAGAGTACATCTGAGTATTTGTGTTGGATGAGTAATAGGATACTATGTTTGACTTGGGAAAGAAGATTGTACCCCTCTTTTAATAATCATCCTTTGGATGTTTTGTTGAACATGAAAAGAAGTATCGATTCTTTCTGAGAGCTACTATGTTTATTCCACAATCTCTCAATTTTTCCTTTGCCTTAATGCCTTTTTTTTGTTTTTGTTTTTTGAATCGCCACTATGCTTGTTTAATCACACAGTTGGCAGGTAATTTGTTTCGTTCAATTTGTTATCTATGGTGTGAATGACTTAAAAGCAGGAAGTGCAACATCAATGAGGAAGCATATTCGGGACGCAGCCATGGGACCTTAACTGATTGGTATAAGAGCAGAGTTGTGGTGATACTTTTATTGATGTTCGGGATGTAAGTGAACGTTTGTTGTCATTAGGTTCCTTGATGAGGAACATTGAGTTTTTAAGTTCTTGAAATTAGTTTTGCAATATTAGCATTTGCACATGGCCGCTAATGGGCCTTGAATATTCCAAACAAAAAATAATCTGCCGCAGTCATTAAAATGGGTCAGTGTGCACACCACTTGCTTGTCCTACCTGAATGCCAATCTATCTGCCTATTTAGAACAAAATTTTGGAGAATATTATTAGAACACAGAGTTTGTTCAAGGCCGGTGGTTAGAGCTATGTAAAGAAAGTTATCTGTGAGAAGCAATAGATAGCCCCAGTGAATTACTCTTGAGCTTACTCAGAATTTGAAGGAAACATCAACTACTTATTCAGAATTTGAGAGGCAGGTCATTGATAAAATGTGGGGAGCGTCATTAATAAGTGTCGAATTTGACATTACTGATTTGTGGAATCCAACTGAAGCTGCTGAATATTTTATCCAGAACTACCCATTGGTAATCTCAAAAATTTGAAAGTTCTTGATAAGATACTTCGTTATAATACGTACTCCTATAATTCTGCATAATTTACTACCTGCCTTAGTTCTAATACCATGCATTTGATTTCTACTCAATGGATAGGTACACATCAGGCGAAGTTAAAGCTTCTGTACCATTGACGGTGGTTAAAGTCTTCTGCTTGTGTAATGAACGCCAATCATCAATGCGCGCGAGCTGCTCTGGATCCAAACTTGAAAGTGGTTGTTGACCAAGAATTTCCAAAATCTTTTCCGACTTTCCCAGAAGAACAATCGCTCTGTGGACAGTTTCTTCCCTCTCTTCAATGGCACTGCGGTGGCATTCCATGGGTATAACTCTTGGTAAGTTGGTGAAACAAGCACCAAATATGTCAGCTATCATGATACACAACCTTTTAAATAGCCTCTCACTACCCTCATAGTCTCTGGCTTCATAATCCAACAACATAATTTTACTTATTCTGTACATGGAATTTGCAGCCAACACCTTGACAGGCCACCTAGAAGGGTTCTCCCTCAAACAACCATGAATGTCTTTCTTTCTGAATTCCCAAAACCTCTTCTGTGCATTATCAGAAAGCTCTTCCAATACCTTTTCTGGGCTTTTCGCATCTAGGGCCATTTTGCGGAGATCCACATCTAACCACCTGTGATAGAGTTTGACACCTAGCCAAGAAATTTCTGCTGCCTTCCGGATGTTATCGAACTCTGCTACGGAATCCATGCTATTCTCTACAATTCTGACATACATGAGACCTTCGTTTACGCTTCTTATTAACTGTTTAATCAATAGGCTATCAATTCCTGGAAGTGCAACCGCAATACCAGCAATTTAGAGGTTCTTCGGCATCCAGAGAAGGAACCTTGTCGCTATCAAACTCAGGCACTCTCTTCCACCATGTTCGGCAGGGGTTTCAAAACCCAGGTTCCCACTTTTTTATGTGGGTCCCATGTGTCAGTCCCACTTATTTCTCTCTCCTCTATATTTTTGGGAAGACTATTCTAGTCCGTGTATTGTGTGAGTTGAGTCCGTGGGGCCAACTTCGAAGATCCACACAAATCATCCAAGCCGTCTATTAGTTATAAAATTATTTTTTAAGTCATCCTACAAAAATTCAGGTCAATCGTACAACTTTAAGTACTTGATCCAGTTGTCTAAATTTTTTTCAAACTTTTGTCAAAATTTAGGATCCTAAATTGTGAATGAATAATTTTTTAGATTGATCAACCACTTATAATTTTTCTAACGAGCTGATTTTTTAGAAGTTACTCAAAGGAATTATTTTAAAAGTAATGAACGGCTTAGATCATTTGTGTGAGTCTTCAAATTGGGCTCCATAGACGCATCTCGCACAATACATGGACTAGAGTAGTCTTTCCAAAAATATGGAGGAGAGAGAAATAAGTGGGATTGACACATGGGACCCATATGAAAAAGTGGGAACCTGGGTTTTGAACCCCTGCCGAACATGGCCGACTCTTTTAAAGACTTGGATTTCTCCAGAAGCTGTATGAGATTTTTGGGCTGCTGCTTTTTTCCCATTACAAGCCACCGGTCAGTCGCATCACAGTTGCTCTCTACCATCAGATCCACCAATTCTTCCTCTCCCTCGAGATGCAAAACAAAACGACTGAGGTCTAGCCTTGAAAAGGGTTTTGATTCAGACCCTGAGTCGTCATTTGTAAGACCAATGTGGCATTTGAACCACCTCCTCAATCCCTTGCAGTAGAGATAGCAAATCCTAACCCCATGCTGCCATGCATGAAGAAAATGGATACTAGCTGGACGGCCCAGACCAATTTGCTCACCAGCACTATTCCACACTGCACTTGAATGCACAAGTCCAGAGATGCGTTCTTCGTGTCATGAGTGAGCTTTTTACCGTGGCGTCCCCACATTCGTATCTGTAATGGGCACTCTTTCCACTCTACCATCATCTGGATCCAGTACCTTTCCACTTTAAACTGCGGTTTAAACTTGCTGGCCTTAGTTGCTTTAATTGGACACCTGAAATGGATAGCGGTAAACCATCGAAAAGCAGGTGCAATGGTTCCGGCAACAACTGCTATGATTTGGGTTACAAGAACTATAGTAGTTGACCACTAGTGGTTGAGATTTTGGGACGGGTGACGTTCGAGTATACTTTGAATGCTTCTGTTTCTTGAAAGCCATCATTTGTGATTGGTCCTCATTTTTTTGGTGGGACAGGCTAAAGTGTTTTTTTTTTGGACATTTTTGTTAACCCATTCTTCCATGGATCTGGTGGAGGATATCACGAGTTTTCTAGAAAGAGAAGATCTGGACCATAATTGAGTGGATCAGAGGGATATTCCTCAGAGTCATCCAATCCTTGAGCCTGACCCTTGATCGATTATTCCATGTTTGGTCATTTTTTCCAAGGCTACTTGAGAATCGATTTTGAAATCGGCTCACATCATTTGTGTGGGACACCGAAGTGAGCTCCAGAAAACGAGACCTATGCGGATAGCAAACCTCTAGAAAATTGCCAATGCTTCAGCAACATTCTATTGTTTCTTGATATAGTAGTTACTCCCTTCGTCTCTTTTACGGGCCGTTAGAATGGCGGATTTGATTTAAGGTGCATATATAGGAGGGTGCATTTGTAATGATGGCGGATCCACCTCCTAAGAAGAGTGGATTTGTATATAAGGTGTTTGGATGGTATTTTGAGAAGAGGGATTTGGAGGGTGATTATGATAGGATAAGAGGAAAAATGACAGAATTGCCCACAGTTTATTATTTTAATAAATAAAATAGCTTAATTTCATTATAGTTGCAATACGCGACTAACTATATTTCCGGTACTAGTTTGCACTGCAAAGGAACATGAGGCTATTAGGGCTAAGATTTTATCTTATGACGCGTCATAAATGAGGGAATATATTCTCCCTAGGTTAATAATGGTTAGTCTAATAATACAAGAGTGACTACGTGTCTTTTCGGTGTAACCTCTATGCGATTGGCTAGTTTCCGGACTAATTTTGTATTGCAAAGAGACACGAGGCTATTAAGGCTACAAGACTATCATATCCATAGGCGCGTCATGTTATTAATAGGTGCGTCATCAATAATGCAAGGGGATTTCACCTAGTCAAGTTTCGCAGTGCAAGTTATACGCGACTACATAACCTTCCGGAGCAAAATGTACTGACAATTGGTGGGAAGTTAATAGCTAGTAAATCTAGGCGCGTCAGTGGGTAGATTGTGTCTCTCTGAGAGAGACAACACAATAAATGGATAGGTATGCCATAATTGGAAAGTCAAAATTGGGTGATTTAGTCAAAATTGGGATTGTCCAATTGAACTCTCTCTCTCTCTCTCTTTATATATATATATATATATATATATATATATATATATATATACTCTCTCTCTCTCTCTCTATATATATATATATAACACAAAATCTAGGTAATAAATTCTAGATAGGGCTAGGTGAATTATCGTATTATCCTTGGCATGTGTACGTAATCATGCGGATGAAAATTCGGGTTATTACAAGATTCGCCCCTGCTGTGCTCATTTTTTATGAGATAAATGTGTTGCAAAATTACCTGTATCAATTTTCAATCGACGTGATATTTGATAGACGGATAAGGAAAAGAAAAGTTTGATATAATTTATTTTTTGATAAACTCTAAAAAGTAAACGTTTCCAAGCATCAATAATAAGCTGCAACCCCTTTTTTTCTCCTTTTTTTTTTGTTCGCAACAGTTTACGCGCACTTCGACTATTCTCCTCTCCAGTTCGGTCAAGAGCAGGCCTTCCAAGATCAAATTTCGATGATCCGAACCGTTAGATGTGTTTAAAACATGTTTTTAGGGTCTAGATGGTCTAGATCGTTGAAATTCAATCCGGAAATGAAAGTCCCTCACCCTAGCAAAGTGAGGGAGCCCTCATTGGTTCCTTGTTGTTGACTTTTCGAATCAAATTTTGACGATCCGAACCGCTCAATATTTTTAAAATGTAATTTTCAAGGCCCTTGCGAGAAATCTCCAAAATAAAAATACCCGGAAGGGCTTGATCCGATCAGTTTTCGCTAAAAATGCTATATGGGGGCCCTTAAAAACATGTTTTAAAAACATTGAACGGTTCGGATCGTTAAAATTTGATCCGGAAGTGGGAGGTCCTTATGGTAATTTCAATAAGGGGTCTTTATTAGAAGTTTTTCCTTTATATATATATATATATATATATCGGTTGTGTTCAATTTATAATGGTTTGTACTTCAACAAAACTGAAACTATGTCGATATTTGACCATCACCTTTGACGTTTGGAGGGAGTGCGCACAGTGAATGAGTCGTCAAGAAGAGAATTGTTCGAACTGTGGAGAACCATTCTTTTTCGTCCGTACAGGGCTCAGTGCCGTTTGGACGGTTTGTTCAGAGAACATCCAAGGGGTATGAAGTTTTCGTCCGGATGGTTGGACACGGAAGAAAGCATTGATGCGCGTTTTTTCAAAGTTTTCTGGTGTATTGTGTTTGCTTGCATTATAAAAAGGAACACATAAGGTAGGCCCCCGTAGTAATTTTGATTATTTTCCTTCATCGTGAAACCCCCTAGCGCCCCGTAGAGTACGAGTAAGCGATTATCTTAAATCGGAACCATGTATATTGTTGTATTGTGTTCTTTCGATTGTTTGTTTATTTTTCTGCGTGCGATTGTCTCTTTGCCTTGCAAACAAAATCGGTTCAAAAAAAATTTGGAAAATTCCAAACCTCCTTAGGTATTTTTAGTGGAAACTTATCTTGATTCTGTACTATCATGATCTAATTTCGCTTCAGAGGTTGGGTAGGGTATGGGTGCGTTGGATTGGATTGGATGTAAAGGTACTTTTCACACTCCAGATTTTTTTTATTACTCATTAATTAACTAATTCACAAAAGGTGAATTGACAATTTGAAAAGCCATTTTTCACTCTTCAAACATGAAGAGTGAGAGAGCTACACCAAAGTGGGGTAACAAGTTTACTACCTCCTTTGAAATGCCTTTTGCTAGCTACCTTTTGAAAATCTTTTTATATACAACTTTAGAGAGAGGGAATATTTGTCCGGATCGAGAACCACTCTCCTCTCCCCATGTAATAGATTAGGATTAACGAACGATAAAAAATAAAAAATAAAAAAAGTGGAGTTTTCTTACATCATAACTCAAGAGATTGGATGATTTAAACTTTCTATTACATATCCGCTGCATGTACCTATATTTATGATTTTGGGTGCATTTTTTCCCTCCTAGCCATCTCAATAAAATAATCTATGATTAGTAGTTTGAAGAATTGCTTGAAATTTAGGCCATTGCAGATAATCTAACTACTAATTAAATAAGTTCCATATATAATTTTGACCGTGCTATCTTTGCTAGTAGACACCGTATATTCTTATGCATTTGATAGGAGTTCAAAACTCACTAATTAGAATTAACAATAACGATTTTTGCCGAGTGAAAAAAAAAAGAAAAAGAAAAAGAAAAGATTTCATTGCTAGCTTTTGTGGGGGATGATCTAACATGTTTGGATGATATGGGTATGTAACCCTCCTTTTCTTGAATATAGAATTTCATTAATTTAATAAATTATGGAGTCCTCAATTTGTTAATTTATTAGTATCGGAAAACTATGTTAAACTACAAGTCACAAATGCTGCTTTTGGTGCCCACCTCATCATTCTCCACCATCATGCATGCATGTTTGTTTATATTTATCTACATGCGTATGTAGATACAGGTGTATATATACATATATATAGTTTCAAAATAAGAAGTAAACAAAGAAGCATGCACCTAGAAAAACAGGTTTAGTTACGGATATTGACAGATATACGATCCGATACAGGCCGATATTTAATCGTACCACCGATACCGTTACATATCCCGATACCAAGATTCAAAACCTTGTGCGTATGTAGATAGAGGTGTATATATGGTTTCAAATTAAGAAGTAAACAAAGAAGCATGCACCTAGAAAAACAAGTTTAGTTACGGATATTGACAGATATACGGTTCGACACACGCCGATATTTAGCTGTACCAGATACCGTTACATATCCCGATACCAAGATTCAAAACCTTGTGCGTATGTAGATACAGGTGTACATATGGTTTCAAATTAATTAAGAAGTAAACAAAGAAGCATGCACCTAGAAAAACAGGTTTAGTTGGAACTGTTGGGAATATATACATGGTGGGTTAGGTTCTGGGTTTTGAAGTTTACAAGAAACTAAAAAACATAGATTCTTGAAAAAGCTGATCGGCCTGGAGGTGGATTAGGATGTTTTTGATTACATAGCCTTGTCGACATTGGTTTGTTCAATGTTGTTTGAATATAACAATTAAAATACAAATATTATATAATAAATATAAATGAGAATAATGCATGGATTAGTTTTAATATTTTACGGCCATTAATTTATTCCTTGAGAGATGCATCCACCATAGACTAGCATTGATTCTTGGAGTAACATATATATAAAGGAATTTATTTATACCTTACACTTATTGGAAGGTAAGAAACCAATTATTGTAGTTTTTTTATTTTATAAAAATTCGAGATTCAAACATAGCATAAAGAATATTCCTAGCGAGGGTCGTGCGAAAAAATATTAAGAACAATTTGTTCACTAAAAATATTTGATATTTTATATTGAGTTGTAATATGTTTAAACAAACTAATTTTAAAAAATTACAGTAATTGTTAATTAGTAATCTCTCAATGCATCTCAATTATCAAGTTTGTCCTTTGTAGCATTAAAAGGCAAAGTTATGGTATGTATCAGTTTGTTATAGATGCAATGCAGGAATGTGAATTTAAGTTTGCGATTGTGAACAAACAGTCCTAGAATTTGAAATTGTAACCGTTACAAATAAAGGTACGTACTGAAATTTCTATTTTCCCATCCAACCGATTGGAAGCAAATAATAGGAATTAAAAGAACAATTACGAACACGTGATATATGTGGAAAACCAGAATAGGGTAAAAACCACGAGAATGAATTAAAACACTGAAAATAACATTATGCAGTAGTTACAAACGACCTTAATAAACAATCGTGAATCCTCACCGACTAACCAAATGACGATTGCCGAATCCTCGTCCACCGAACCAAGTGTTGATTGCCGAACGTCTTGAATCAGTCAAGCCCCCGATACTTTTTTTTTAGGTCATTTTTTTAGTGGATGCTAGATGAAAATACAAGTAATTCATGGTTCTTTACTTCTTTTGGTGGCCATCATACTTTCCATCCAAAGTGAACGAAAAATGACATTTCCTTGGCAAAAACACCTTTCCGAGAAAAGAAAAAACGTCGTTCCACTTTTGCCTTTACTCATTCATATGCGCTTCGACTTCTTATTTCTCTTTCCTTCTACTTTTCCAACCTTTTTTTCCTAACAAATAGTTAATTAATTGTGTCCATTAAATTATTATCACATTTTTCTATTTAATTTGCTTCTTGGTATTTTTAAGTCTTAGGAATGATCAAAGTTAAAAAAATAAAAATAGAATACATCGAATTTACTGCTTTTGGAAATAATGTGACAACAAATTTCATGCTTTGTGAATAATATTAACACCCCCTAATAATAATATCCCGCACACTTTCATGTTTAAATCAATTTGTGGAACACCTACTAAATTCCTTATGAATTCAGTTTTGCCAAAAAGATTTGATTTCCTGTCAGAAAGAAACTGTTCATTGAGAATCAATCGAATCAAAGTGTTTAATGGTCTTCAATACCTTGTGTAATAAGTTGTGCGCCCGTGTGGGAGCATAATTTCCTCTCCATACTCTTGATTTTGTCCATTTCTTGGGTCCAAAACTATAATTCTGAATCCTCCTCGTGGAACATGCAAAAAAATATAAGTGTATAAAATATAAGTATGATTGACGATTGATATACAAATGACCATGTTGCAAATTGATATGCAAAATTAATGATCAATGGTAAATATAGTTTATATTTTACCATTACAATCATAGTAGACAAAGTAACTTATTCACATATCATTGATATCCGATCATACTGAAATTTTATTTTTTACGTGTTTTACTAGGTGAGCGGCTCGGATCGTAGTTTTGGGCTTGAGATTTGGACAAAAATTGAAAGTATGAAGAGGTACAGAGGGATCGATGGAGTATGGAGAGGAAATGATCTCAAGTTGTGCACCCCCCTTATAAAAAATAGGAGTAGACTTTTTACTATTTGATGAGATAATAGTGTGCACTTATCTGTGATGAAGTAGTTGAACAAATTTGTGTTTGTGCAAAAGCAAAACATCATCCTAATAATAAATGTGTGTTGGACCACGTCCAGCAAAAATGAATAATTTTCTCATCAGAGATTCAAGAGGCCCCTTGAGAACAACAGGCAATTAAAAAACAAAATGGATTATTGAGTTAGGTCGGGAAATAATTACAAATGAGAATTCGGAAACTATTAGCTGACCTTATTCTTTTACTTATTCATAATTTAGAAAAAAATAACTTCTTAAACATGACAAAAATAAGTTAAATTTCATGGTAAAATAGGAGTACGATAAGCTTATCTCTTAAGTTCGGAAGTTCTATTTCCACTCATAACTCAAAATCTCGAGGTCACAAAAATTTGTCAAATTATTTATTCAGAAGGAAAATGTGGTTAAGAACCGTCCTAACCCTAAACTTGGTCACGAGTGGGAGTCGAACCCACATCGCCGGGAAAATCAGAAAATATTTGGCTAATTACCTCTATTCGATCACAATTCACTTGGTTTGGCCTAAAAAATGAATTGAAATATCTGAAAAATGTAGAGAATTATGTAAAAATGTATTAAAAAATGTAAACTGCACTACTAAATGTAATGTTTTTTAAATTATTTTCTAAGCTTATTTAAGGGTGTTTTACTGAGAGAGTTTTTTTTTTTTTTTTTTTTGGCTTTTTATGACTTTTTATGTGATGTATTTTGAGAGAGTGATTACCTCGATTTTAGAAATAAATTGACTTTTGGACTTTTTAGAGTTAGTAAAATGAGGCCTCAATAGAAAAGGATCCAATAAAACTCAATTTAGAATATTAAAATTAATTGATGAGCATGCAAATTTATTCAGATACCAATTATGTAAAAATAGAGGAAAAAGTAACAAGTGTAGGCGACCAATTAACCCACCTGAGAAAGGTGGGGTTTCACTTTCACCTCACTAGTAATTTGGGATGTTTATCTTTCTCCTTTCTCTGACAACTACTCACAGCCTCACACGATTGGGTTTTTGTGTGCGTGCTTTCAAAAAACCTCCCTCTCTGCAAGAATAAATAACAAACCTTCTGTCATCTTCTGCTTCTTTTTGGGTTTGTTGTGACAAACCCACCCACACCCACACCCACACACTGTCACACGCACAGAGATCGATTGAGAGAGAGAGAGACCCAAGAAATTCAAATTCTCATTGGGCTTTTCCCAGATGACACACAGTTTCACCCTTCAGGTTTCTCTGTTTGAACTTTCGTGTCTCCTTTGCCGAGCAAATAATATACTATCGTGTCTCCTTCAACATACTATTTGAGAGAGAGAGAGAGAGAGAGAGAGAGAGAGAGAGAGAGAGAGAGAGAGTTTTGGGTAAAATGAAGTTTCTTCTTGTGGTTGTGCTTCTTCTACATGAACCCTTTTGGGGTTTTGACTTAATTCGGGTTGATGCCAGAGCAGACCCTCCTGTTTCTCCAGGTACTTTCTCTCTCTCTCTCTCTCTCTCTCTCACACACACACACACACACACACACATGAAACTCATTCGGGCTGTCAAATTCTGTTTTCTTTTTTCAATTTGTTTCAGAATTTATTTCTGCTCCATTGATAAATTTTCTAGATACGCCAAGGACTGCATCAAAATTTTACGAGTTTTCTAATTTTCAAATATTCAAATACTCACAACCACCATTCACAACATTCAATTCAGCAAACAAATAGTCGTAGCAACAATTAATTTTTATGTCTATTATTTTGTCCAATAAAATAAGCATATGGGTCTGATTTTAAGCCATCGTCCTTTTTGCTTCACATTTTTCTCTTCAAATCTCTTTTAAAAAAGTGGTTTCAATTTTTCTATACTCGCAACTCTAATTTCAACCACATATTTGGGTTTTCATCATTGATGATTCTTGCCATAATGCCATTTCCTCTTCCAACCTGAGCACTTCAGCTGAAATTTTCTTCTTTACATTCGTTTTGAAATCAGGGACTCAAGTGGGAATTAACGAGCAACACCAAATGGATTCAAACAAAAATCTGCTTATACCACTCATTGTTGCCTCTTCTGCACTGGGTGCCATCTTATTGTCTTTATTGTGTTTGTGGATTTACCATAGAAAGAACTCACTCAAGTCCCACCAGAAAAATGCATATATCTCAGGTAAATGTATTTTGCGACAACACCCATTTCATTTTCATACATTAAGTTTGTGGGTTTTAATTGATTTACATAATTGATTGTTCTTTCCTTGAGATTCTTCAATTTTCTTACTGGTATTCTATGGTTGTATCTTGAAGATTCCCTGAAAGGGCTTTCATTAGCCCCCTTCATGAGTACAAATAACTCCTTGAGATTGAGTTGTAACAAAGGAGCTGCATTGTTAATGGATTACAAGTTGCTTGAAATGGCGACAGATAATTTTCAAGAAAGTAAGATTTTGGGTGTGGGTGGTTTTGGTTGTGTTTACAAGGCAAGGTTGGGTGAAAATATAGATGTCGCTGTGAAGAGACTAAACGGTGGAAGTCCAGATTCCGTTAGAGAATTCGAGGTACTATTTCTCTTGATTTTTGCTTCTTTCATTTAATTTCGGAGATTAGGCGTCATCTCAATTTGTTCTTGAATTTCCTTTTGTACTTACAGGCTGAAGTGGCTTTGTTGAGTAAAATTCAGCATCCAAACATAATTTCTCTCTTGGGTTATAGCATTCATGGTGAAACAAGACTTCTTGTCTATGAACTGATGCAGAATGGATCCCTGGAAACTCAACTACATGGTATTTTCGTGGTTTTTGTGTTAGATTATAAGAATTCTAACGCTGTCTTTGAATCCCAAATTTTTCTGGGGGGATTTATGGATGGAAAGGAAAATGCCAATGAAAAATAAGCAGATTACAAGAGCCAAGAGGAAAATGCTAAATTAATTTCTTTCGCTCCCCATAGTTTCCTTGGTAAATCCCTGCACAAACAGCACGAAACGTAAACGATAAATCCTTCTTTTCTTCTTCCCCTCATAATTTCATTGTCTTTAGGATCTTCCCTTGGATCAGCTTTAAGTTGGCATCACCGGATAAAAATTGCTCTGGACACAGCAAGGTAAGTTTGAAAAACTTACTGCATTTAATTCCAAGTTTATAAATTTGGTGGCTATAAGTATTAACATATTGCAAGGACTTGACCAGAGGGTTAGAATATCTGCATGAGCACTGCAAACCGGCGGTGATCCATAGAGATATGAAGTCATCTAATATTCTTCTTGATTCAAACTTCAATGCCAAGGTAATCAATCATATATTTTGGCTTTTCTTTATCCTTTAGAATTTTGTTTTATTGCTGATTTAGACTTTAACAAATTCTCTAAGCCTCTATCTCCCTTTGACTTGTGTGGATTCAGCTTTCTGATTTTGGTCTAGCCATAACTGATGGGACTCAAAAAAAGAAGAACATCAAGCTTTCTGGCACCCTCGGTTATGTAGCTCCCGAGTATCTATTGGATGGTATGCCAAGGAATTTAAGTTCGCTATCTTTTGCCCCTCAATTTTAGTCCCACGGCAATGGTATTTTGCTTTCCATTTCCGACATGGTCCTGGCTAAAATTGCTCCTATCAGTTATAATGATCTTGTGAATTTAGTGGACTAAGAGATTAAGCAGTCTTCAGCACATAGCTGCATCTGTACTGTCAATGCATAGTACTTGAACTAGTGAACGTGTTTACTATATTTAGAAAAAACCTCTTATGCTATTATGAATGTAGTTAGTCTTATAGAAATGGAACATCTATGTAGGGGTTTCAATGTTGATTTAATCTTCTTAATTTGGCGCTCATTAATGTCACAGAGATCTACAGCATTACAAATTAGTTTTAGGCGTCTTGGATGTGCTGAAAATTTTATGGAGGAAAAGTATGACATATTAGTGTTATTATTATCCAAGGACTTTTTAATACTTATTTGTGGCCATGGTACTTAATTACCCTAACTACTTCAGAACTTAAACACTCGGATTCAAGATGACCACAGGGGTGAACTTTTAAATGACGCGTAATAGTAGGCCGTGTTTGGATTACAGATTTGTAGAGGAATCAATGGAGGCAAAGAATTAGAAAACAATGAAGCAAATAAGCTAAAGTTTAATCTCATATGCTCTTTCACAAATTCACTATCCAAGCAGGATGACTGAACATTCAGATTAGTTCTTAAAAGGTACTGAGCCAAAAAAAATAAAAAAGATTAGTTCTTGAAAGGCTTTACCATCATGTTCCACTCCTTTGGAGGAGGTGCGGAAATGAACTTTCCAGTTTCCATGTGAAGGCATTTGTGTCCAACCATATTTGAATCATTTCTAAGATTAAGTAATTTCACCTTTCCATGTCTGCTAAGAGATTAACAGTTCCTTTTGTTTTTTACCCTTTTCGTTCAGGTAAATTGACTGATAAAAGTGATGTCTATGCTTTCGGAGTAGTGCTTTTGGAGCTTCTACTGGGTAGAAAGCCTGTAGAGAAACTTGGACCAGCTGAATGCCAATCTATTGTCTCATGGGTAGGCCCTTGCTCTTTAATTTATATCTGCTCAAATTTATTTCGATATGTATCATTTAGTCTTCAATTTGAGGAGGTAAAGAAGAAGAAATAAAGTGGAACCTACATTTTTTGTTTTTGGTTGCACAAAGAAAATGAGTCCCAATGGTTAGATAGGTTGGTTGGTGGGTTTGCTTTCCACATAATTGATCAGGGTTCGATTCTTGGGGTCAGCTTTCTTATGAATTTTCTATTCCCGGCGTGGATCTACGCCCTCCTGACTTTGTCGGACCGGGGAGGAGATTGGTCGAGGCGCACGTAAGCTTGCCCAAACACCCTGACGAACCGAAAAAATGGGGAAAAAAAGGGAAGGAAATGTATGTGTATCTGTCATTGAGTAGGGAAATGTGTACATGAAATATGACCATGCATAGAAATTCTTTTTGTATTCCATTTTGCATTCCCTCGATAGATCCAAGAGCCAACCATGATGTAATGATATTAATAACGTTTCTATTAATTCACATGCAGGCCATGCCGCAGCTCACTGACAGATCAAAGCTTCCAGGCATCGTGGATCCTGTGATCAGAAATACAATGGACCTCAAGCACCTATACCAAGTTTGTGGAATCAATAACACTTGCTTCCAAAAGTCTATTTTTAAATTCCATGGGCTGCAATATTAATCATACCAGAATTAAAAGCTGACTAACTGGAGCCAACGTTTGGTTTTACGGTTATTTCTAATTACTAAAGCTAGAAATCGAGACTTAGTATGGTGGAAAATTTTATCCGGTCTTTATACTTAGAGACGGATTCAGTCACATGAATCCGCCTCTGCACGGAAAAGTAAGTAAGACTGACTCTGCTTAAATAATGCATCCCAAACCTTGCTATAAATGGAGTATTGTTCACCGAATATCTCCTTATAATTCTTGAATTTTCGTGGGGTTTTCTATGGCCTTAAGGAGCATTGATCCAAGCCAGTTCTTGATTTGTTTTCGAGCTGATAAGCTCCCTTACATTATTTTATTTTATTTTTTTGTTGAAAAATTGAAATTTCAATACGAGAAGTGAAGAAGGGCAAAATTGCGAAGGAAATTATTCTGGCCACCAACCTGACAAGTGAGTAAGCTGAACAACCACCTGTCATTGGTTGTTGGTGAACAAAATCTCCAACCATCATGGGTTAAAATAGTGAGGTGGGACCCCATTTAAAAAATGCAGGCTAAATTGTGGTAACCAATGGGAGTGAGGGTAATAAAATGGAAATTCTATTGATTAAAAAAACAACACAAAAACAAAACCGAGCTTCTTAATACATGTTTGTTTTGTTAGGTAACCAAATGAAGAACGAGAGTCCATTTCAAGTTCTAAAACTCGTTAGGCGCTCCCAGGGCGGCCAGGTACCTTCCTAGCTTTCAAGGATGAGTACTCGGCGCCTAGTCGGGCAACTAGTCGGTCTAGTCTAGTCAGTCTAGTCGGCGAGGGGCCTTCTAGCGCCTAGGCGGCGAGAGTACTCGGCCTTCCAGACTTTCTTTTAGAACACTGGTCCTTTTTTAACTAGTACACCACTCGTCTGCTTGTCATTTGCTTCATTTTATTTCCTTATATTTTTCCTCTCTTTTGCCTTCACAAAAGTATTAGAGATTCTTGTTGCACGAATGACTGACTGGGTACTAAAATGCGCTTTGTTTTTAGGTTGCTGCTGTAGCTGTGCTGTGTGTGCAACCGGAGCCGAGTTATCGGCCATTGATTAAGGATGTATTGTATTCACTCATCCCTCTCGTTCCAGTCGAGCTTGGAGGGACACTGACAGTTGCACCACCTGCGGTGCCTTGCAGTGGCTGATACTGCTGGAAGTAGTGAAAGAGAGCTTGGAGGGACATTAACACTTGCACCGAAGGTGCCTTGCCGTGGCTGATATTGCCAGAAGTCTGAGTGTTTTCGCGTTGAATAAGTTCCATTTTTCTTGATATGATCTTTGTCGCAAAGATAGAACACCACCATGTACATATATCTACGTAATAGACTAGGAAAAGATGATGAAATATCCCACAGAAATTCAATTTGATGGGAAGATGATGAAATATCCCCACAGAAATTCAATTTGGTGGGTTCTGTTGACAACTTGGATATCCTAACAGGTGGTTAAAATAAGGGCCATCTCAGCAGATTATCAGAATGAACACTAGGTATATTTAGGTCAGGAAAAAAATATATGTACACCACTCATGCACACTAAACACACCAAAATGACTCTTCTGTGTGAGAGTATGCTTGGTGTGCGTGAGTGGTGTACCCATAGCATTTTCCATTTAGGTCAAGGGTTCAACTTTTGACCACAACTAAGAATGAGTTTCCCTGAAATTATATAGGAAAATGCTATTGGAAGCCCAGTGGGCTTCTGTTGAGGTTTAAAAAGTTTATTAACACATGGAAAATGTATAAAAGTGAATGAAAATGTATTGAAAAGTATAAAAAGTGTAATGGAGGGTGTATTTTTTATCTTTCACTGTGCTTAATGAAAACCATGTAGACTTCCGTTAGTACGACCGAATTATATATTCTTAAACACAGTTGGTATTTTTCCTATTTGGTTATTTTTTGTTAGTTTTTTCTTCAATTTTTTTTGGATTGTACATCATGAAAAGATGGACAAATAGGAACGAAAATTGCATGTGAATTTTATTTTCCTCCCGGTTATAAATTTTTACTCTCAGATTCTTTTGTCAAGAGGAGTGATTAATCCACAAAATTTAATAGTAAAAAGCAAAGAAAATCTAAGAAAAATGCTGCCTATTATCCCATTAACTCTCTATCGTGTATTCTAGTATAAATTTTCCTTCTTAAAAGTAAAGGCATCATTTGTGTTTGGAGGCAACTTTAGGATCCAAACGGATTCTAATAAGCACTGGCCTAGTGAAGTGTTTCAGGCATGTTTATCTCAGGTTAAGCAAGACAAAAACACAATCTCTGTACTCTACCTTCCAGATAAAAAAAAAAAAAATACTAAAATAAAAGAACTAGACATTAGTACCAATTTTCGATTTGCGAAGGAAAAAAAGCAAATAGAATATGTAATACGAAGAAATAAATTAACCTTAAATTCTCTGTCTTCTCCTACTTTGCCATTTTTCTCCTTTCACTCTAAAAAAATACTTGGATTCAAAACACGGACTCTTCGCACTTTCAATTGGATATTCAAGTTTACTACTTCAAAACTATCTACAGAACTCTAACATTATGCATAAAATCATCTATGAAACTTGAAAAGCACAATTTATCTTCCATTATTCCATAATAGAAGAATTATTCTAAGGTATGAAATATTTGTGCACTGTCAACATGCCATTGACACCCATATCTGTACCTGAGTCTATGTATTATAACCTGAATTATATTGGGAAATATGTAAAGAACAGTAACCCAAACAAGTCTTGATGTTTTTTCTAAAAATAGAAGACAAAAGCCAAAAAGGGAAGAAAAACGCGATACCTAATAGGCCCTAAGACCTAAGTTCAGGTCATTTAGAGCCCAACAGAAGCTACCAAAAGCGAGCTACACAAACTCAAAAATTTATTAGAGAATACTGTATTCAGGACAAATTGCAGGATTATTGCCTCTCGTAGAGTGAAGTCATTCCTTGCATATTTTGACAAAACTGTTACAATTAACTTATTTCAACGAATGGACTCACCGCAAAATTCTAATGGTTTCCTCTACCATGCATGCATGATCCATCTCTCACTTGACATTATGAAAAGAGTCGATGATGGCATCTGCAAGATACTCACATTTGGCTGAAGACAGCCCTGCCAATGATATTCTTCCGTCTTTGGTCATGTATACATGCCACTTATTTGTCATGTTGTCGCTCTGATCATATAAAATGAAGGCCCAAAGAAACATATCAATATCCAGAACTGATGGTAGACTGTTGCATATTTCTTTATAATGTTGAAACAGTGCATATGAAAATTAGCTTCATATATCTCGATGGTCATTGATTGCAGATAAAGGTGTAGACTAAGTCACAATTTCAGCATCCAGGAACCGTTCGGTGCAATCAATTAGTAGGGACTTGTAAGGGAAATGTGATAATAGGTATACTAGTTGTAACAATAAAATTCCGTTAACATTAAAATAAAAGA
This sequence comes from Gaultheria prostrata, assembly GCA_036023075.1. Lineage (NCBI taxonomy): Eukaryota > Viridiplantae > Streptophyta > Magnoliopsida > Ericales > Ericaceae > Gaultheria > Gaultheria prostrata. The sequence continues at coordinate 27,043 of JAXBDA010000525.1, forward strand.
GTTATTAAGATTTGAAAAAAAAACAAAAAAAAAAAAGGAAGAAGAGGAGGAATAACTGAGCAGGGAGATGAATTAAGCACTTGCGTGTCAGATTTAAATAACATGAACATAGTTATTTTTTTTGCCCTGGAAGTTGTAAAAGATTGTTCTACCACTTTAGAAGAAAGTACAACATTTCGGATATACTGATTCATAAGATAGTCAAGCAATTTCAAAGACAAAGTCGAAGAAAATATGAGAGCGGGGAAATGAATTGTTCAATGGTGTCAGATTCCAAAATGACAAACCCAGAGCCAATTTTTTTCAACCTGGACGTATGTGAAAGACTTTTTCTACCATTTAAAGAACAGCAAAACATAATTTCTGATTTCTTTAGAAATAAGCTGTAGTCTATACATCAAGGTGCACATAGTTAACAAGTACCATCACGACAGTCTAAAACAGAAACACTGCATAAAGATCACATTCACGCATAAACATAAAACTATGAACAATGCTTAAACTTTACCTGAGCTGTGTTCAGGCCAGTGAAAGAAAACATGCCAATCTGCTTTAGGATAAATGACCAATCCTTCCCACTCTTGTCCTTTCCAGAGAGACTGTCAAATAGCTTTTGTCTCACACTTTTAATCCTACCGGCCATCATTTCCATCTCATCTTTCCATTCATTGAAAAGAGCTGGACTCCCCACGATATTAGCAACAACCCTAGCTCCATGAACGGGTGGATTCGAGTACATGGGTCGAGCAAGTCTTTTAAGTTGACTCTTTACTCTGCAGTAGACAAAAGGTATGACTTTCCAACAACGGAGTGATACTAATTCTGCTTCATTAATGCTTATCTACCCTTCACGAAAAAAGGTCATTTTGTATGGCCAAAGATACCAATCCTTTTTTGTGAACACAAAACAAGTACCACTTGAAGATGCAGAACTGAACACCAATTCTCAACACCTCTTATTACTGTTTGTTGCTGCAAACAATGTATGTAGTAGTACTCCTACATGAGTAGATGAAGAACTAAATACGAATTACATACAGTGTTTTCGAAACGCTTTACAAGTGAGTTGTTCATAACGTTCCTTCTTCTCTGGTGGTGACATTGCATAGACTTTTTGGCAATGCTGGATTTAAGATCATTTACCTAGCAAGTACAATGTATTCAAATAACTAGAGGTTTCTGGAATTCAGCCACACTGAATCCCTTTCTACTTCTGGTAGTTTACTATGCTTCTCTCATTACAAAGTATCATTTCCCTAGTAGAAAGAGATTCAGGGAAATCTTTTTTCTCGACTGATCAATTCCTAATTTGAGGTTTGAGAGTCAGAGGAATGGACAGAGCACCAAATTCTAAAAGATTCTTCTTGTCTCTTGATGTATTGTTTTCATTTCAACTTGATGCTGAACCTGCTGGGGGCCTGGGGCATACATGGGTATGTTGTTTACGAAAGAATTTACATAACTGTGAACTGTGAGAGCACAATATTGCGAGCAACAAAAGCATGTTGTGGTAAGTCCTACATGGAAGGTCCAACCTGATCGTGTTCATTTAATGGCTAGTCTTTCATATTCAAGCATGTGATCTGGAACATGTTTTTAATGGCTTATTAAAAGATCAACTACCACAGTAACCACAAGATGTCCAAGAGCATGTGCCAGTCATCATTGGACTGTACCTCGTTGCAGCATCTGCTGATGAGCAGAGAACATTGATTGCTCCAATCCTTTCAGCATAAAGACCCAAGTTTTTACTGTATGACTGAGCAACTAGAAGCTCCATACCTCGTGCAGCAAACAACCTAACAGATGATGCATCTTCATCAAGGCTTCCGCTAGCAAATCCCTACAGTACAGTTATGAGTTTAGATAACAAAGGAGGAAAAATGCAGTCACCAAGAAGCTCATGTTAAAGGAAAGTTTGAAAAATTGCATGACTGCAAAAGAAGGCTTTTTTGAACCATGCATGTTCAAGCATTAGCTTTAATATACTTAAATCATGCAAGGGTTTTCCACATTTTTCAACTCATTAAAAGGTTTACATTAGTGAAAGACTTTATAGTTTCTGAATCACAGTCCTAAAGAGAGTAGAAAGGACAGGAGACTCTATGAAGCTGCAGAATTCCTGGTAAGGTCGCCTATAGTTTTAACAGACTAAATTGATTCAGCGTCATTGCTTCGCGACACTGGCTCAAGATCATCTTTCCCAGCTCTGAAACCACTTGGGGAATATCCTTGGGGTTCTGAAAAACGCAACACCCCCTTCATCCGAGATAAATGAGCAGAAAAGATGCGCAACACCTGGGCCTGGCAAACATACACACCTTAATGCTTAAGCTTAAAATGAGTGCGACTCCACTTTCAGATCAACCCCAATCACTTTTATTCATCTCTCGATTTGGAACTTTTCTTTATTACCATTCACCCCTGTATAAATAATCTGTCCTTGTGTATGAACCATCCATCCAATAATATTAAGCCCCAATCTTTTGATTTTAGTTCTGGAGATGGGACTTCTCTTATTCACATTCAGACATGTTCCAATCAATGTTGAAAAACCGGACCGGCCGACTGGCCCTTACTCCGGTCCAGACAAACCCAAAACAGCTTTGTTCAGAAAACCGCCTTCTTTAGTTAAAACAGCTTAAAACCGGTGGTCCAACCAGCAAACCGTGGAAACCAGGAGCAGGTCAGTTGAACCATGAAAGAAAACTTGAACTTTTAATGGCATAGTGGAGTGTACATTTGTTTCATTAATTGCATGGCCACATGGTTACAGTTGGCAAGCCCACCCTTTGAACCAGCCATACACGCTAATAAAAGGTCTAGAAAGTTTCATAGACTCATGGACTTGCCCAAAGTTCAATTTTACCGACGTGGGATGTTAACAAAAAAGCTAGACGTGCAAATGGTGTGGGATACATGTTATTCTTGTCTAATTTTACACCTGTATATTTTATTTTTATATTATTAACATATTTTTTACGCAAATATGACGTCACGGTTCAGTTCTGGTTCAACCGCGTGACCCATCCGCCCAACCCCTTTTCCGGCTCATCGATCCAGTTTTTAAAAATTTGGTTCCAACAATTACCAGATAACCTATGCATACATCTTGACCTTATACACCGTAACACTGATATAAAGCCACCATCAAAGTTTTAACAATTGAAAACAAATATGCACTAACTTGATGTATATATAAAACCCATCTAATGTGTACTAACAGCCTTTAGTTCTGGAAGTAGTAAGATTTACTCTCGTTTCAGAGGACTGAAATCCATGAAGCAACTGAAACTTAAAACTCCATGCCAAGCAATCCAAACTGCTGTATACATCTGAAACAATTAATTGAGTTAAATAAGTTATTAAAAAATCAGCAATACCTGATATGCAACATCAAAAAATGGAATATGTTTTTTCTCTTCAATGATGTCAGCAATTGTTGCCCACTGTTCGGGGGTTGGATCGATGCCAGTTGGGTTGTGAGCGCATCCATGAAGTAACACAAAAGATCCTTGAGGGGCTGCCTGAAAACAAAACAGTCAAAAATAAATACACTGCTTCTGGTCAACAGTAAGGGGAGGGAAAAAAGAAAGGTTAGTTTGTTGGACATCAAAAAGAGATAGATGCCCCTGACCCATGAACTTGAAAGTGTTGGCAAAATTACCACTAAGAAAGAAGCAATAGACATCAGTCTGCACAATTATTTCCACAAGCATTGACATGTTGGGAAGTAACCTCATAAGGGGACCCGAAACACTTCTTTGAGACAATAAATTCAAGGTTCCCCCTTTCCCGCATAAGACTGTTCCTAATACGCAGCCACCATTATAGAATTACCCTGCCTAGGGACGAAACCCAAAACGTTCCTACTACTGACATAAGAATGTTCCCAATACCTTAGAACATTACATTACAACATTAGATGGTCAATTAATTGGGGAAGTCAAGCTTTATGTCTCAAACTGAATGAAATAAAATAACATGTGGAAAGTACCTTTATGTCAGATATCATCCCATCAAAATCCAAACCAACCGTTTTTGGGTCATAGTAGCGGTATTCAGACCAAGGTACTCTAGCATCATTGAAAATATTCTTGTGGTTACCTGGAAAAGTGATAATTATTCTGACTAGGACCTTCAGACAAATCTTAAAATTTCAAAGGAGTGAGAGTACTCACCCCAAGTTGGGGATGATATGATAACCTTTGCCCCAGGAAAATATCGTTCTATGAGCGCAGCAGCAAGTCGAAGAGAACCAGTTCCTGAAAGACCTTGAACAGTAGCAACCTGAAGAAATGAAAAAATGCACAGAAAAGATATGTTAGAAGCCCCCTTGAACCGGTTGGAAAATAGATTATGATTTTGCTTTTAAGAGGGAATCGCACATACCCTTTGTTGTTTGATCACTGGGTTATCTGCTCCAAACAGTAATTCTGCAGTAACTTTGTTAAATGCAGCCAAACCCTCTATTGGAAGATACTGCAGGTAGTAATCTAAAGTTAACAAGAAGTCTGAAAATACCAAAAATAACTCCACCTCAATCCATTCAATTGAGTATACAAAGTACCTCTTTGTTTTCGCCTCTTTCCAGCATAAGATTCTCTGCCTACAGTATTAAATGTCACCAGATAATTAGGAGTACTAAAATTTGATTGTCAAAAGACGCATACTTAATAGGTAAAAAAATTTGATTAATGGTGAATTGCAAGGGTATTTCCCCAGTAGAAGAGGTTTAAGGCTGGGGGATCCTATATCCCCAGCCTATCTATTCTGGTTACGAAAGCCTTTTCATCCTTACTTCAATATAAGATAGAGCACTCAGTGTGCAACCCTGAAATTCTCTTATCAAGTGTTTGCTGATGATCTGTTTGTTCTGGGTAAAGCTAATGTTGAGGTTTATGCCACCATAAAGGAATTTATAAAGAGTTTCATCTGTTTTCTGGGCTGCGTCCAAATTTGAGTAAGAGAGCTATGGTCTTTGCTGCTGTGTCTGAAGATGTTAGGCTGAGCGTTATTTATTGTGGAAATTCCAGGAGCACAACTTCCTGTGAAGTCTAGAGGTGCCACTCATCGCTTCTAGATTGAAACATGGGCATTACAGTATGCTTGTGGGTAAAATGCTGGCTAGCATCCAAACCTGGTCTAATAAGATGCTATCTTCCCTCAGCTAAACGGGTCTTTTCTTTCCAGCATACATGTATATTTGAGTTCAAATTTGTGTTTCCTCAAAAACTAATGAAGAGGATAGAGGAAATGTGGAGTGCTTTTCTAAGGAAAGGAACTGAACTAAAGAGCACTAGTCTAAAATCAGTTGGACTTCCATGTGTGTCTACAAAGGAAGTGTGTTTGGGTTTCTATGCCAAGGCGACTCTGGGAATTAAGCAAAAAAGCAGACAACTAGTGGAACAAAGGCGTTAACACTTAATGATTAAAGATTGATGTTTTTTGATATGGCTGTTCCTAATGATGCATTACAGACAATATAGACAAGGATGGCCAGTAAACCTTTTTACGGTTGAATAATTGGCACCCCATTGGGCCTCCATATCAGAAATTTGGGAAAGCTTAGTGTACAATCTTGGAGATCACTTTTAGCTGAGGTTGCAACTATGATACTTGTACGTGGCCAAGGAGTAGAAACAGCATTACCCAAGAAAGCAGAAGGCTTACACCTGATTCATTTACCTTAATACTGCCATGGAAGATAAAGAGATGGACTCCACATGCTTCTGGTGTTTTTGGTATGAAGGGTCCTTGGGAAGCTCTAAGGTTGAAATCTTAATCTGTGAGGTGGTATCAGTTGGCATGGTATTCTCATCACATCCCCAGATGGTCTTTCATTCTTTGATTGAGGTGCACTGGCAGACTGGTCACAAAAGATAGATTGGCTTGTTGAGGGTTTATCAATACTAAGGAGTGTGTTCTGTGTGACGCAGGCATGGACGATGACAATCACTCAATCATTGAGTGTGGTTTCTCCAGGCAAGTGTGAACGATCCTTCTGGAGAAACGTGGAAGGCGAAGGAATCTTTCAGTTTTTCTTTATGAGCTGGAATGGGCCATGCAGAATGTAAAGGGCAATTTTTCCAAGCTTCTGACTTCAAGCTCATGTTTTATGGTGCAGAGTACCATAAATGTGGAGAAAGGAACAGTGTAATTTTCCAGCAAATGGACCTTGAATGGTTGAGGAGAAAGATTGAGAATGACAGAGTGCATATCCTGGAGGCATATTAAGCCTACAGCTGGAAATAAAGATCTGGGGGTAGCTTGGGGTGCGACAACTGACAAGCAGTTGTTTTGTAGTGCAGTAGGCTTGGATAGCTTGGTTGTTCTCTTGTCTCTGTAATTCTGGAATGTTTGTTCTGGTTTATGTGTGGGCTAGTCGTTTTGCAGTGCACTCCTTTTTCTGTTCCTTTTTTTTTTTTTGGGCTCTGAGTTGATGTAGCTGGACTTTAAGTGGTTATACCCTCGGTCAGGTTCCATAAGAATTCGATGACAAATAAAGGAACAAATTAACCTCAAAATCAACTAATTGACCACAGGAAGCATAAATAGTGAAGGCAGCAGCACCCTCGAAAATTGATGGAACATTTTACCAACTACTTGACAAAAGAAAGCCGACCTTCTTTACAACATTAAGAACATATGGTTGAAGTTCTTCTGTTCGATAGGCCCCAACACCGAGATTGAGCTTCATTTCATTAGTGTCTGCTCTGAATGCTTCAGATACTCCAAGAATAGGATCAGGAGGGGCCATTGTTATGCCCTCGAAACGAGAAACATTGACTGCAATAGCCATATTAATCCGACCACGGGACTGCACAGCAGAACTATATCAAATTTACATATGAAGACCATACCATAAAAAAAATTCCTGGAAGTAAATCTTCCTCAGTTTAACAAAATCTATAATCAACTGACAGAAGCAGAGTGAAAAGAAAAAAAAAATGGAGGATAGACTCATACTCCCTCTGCCCCTAGATAAATGTTCATGTTTCACTATTCACACTTTTCAAAAAATTGTTTATATTTTGTAATTTATAATACTCCTTACTTATGAACCTGACCAATTAAGAACTTGTCAAAAAACATCACATAAAAAGCCGTGAAAAAACGGTTTATTTCAAAAACCAAGACAGTTAATTAACTTGTCAATTAAGAACTTGCCCATGAATCCATACCCCAAATAGTAGTCAGGCACGTTTGATACCCAGTCAGAATCTGGGATTAAGGTAGAAATGAACATGTGGCGGCACATATCCCATTCTGCTAAGTCCTCTGTTTGTTGCGTGGAGTTTAAGTTGCGGAATTGGTCAGGGATTGTTTGGCCATTTAGTCCCTGATATATGGGACTATCAAATACAATAAAGGGGAGGTGGTATTAGCTAGTCCCACCAGTTCCGAATTATCTCCTCTTTATGTAACGGTGAAGAATAATCCTCCTCCCTTTATCCCACTCAAAAGAAAATATTACTAGTCCTATGGTTCCCGTGGTTCAGAATCTAAAATGTCATCATTATTTCGCAGGCCCCACATGTCTCCTCCATCCCCATACTAAATCCCATCATTTCCTATCCTTCCCGAAATTACTCCAAAATTAAAATGGCCCCATTAAGCTATTGGGAGGCCCGACCTGAAGAAACACACTCACACCCAATACTTGTACTTGAGTTCATGCAACCTAGGTGATAGGTACAAGATAGTAGAGTTCCTTAATGTTTCGTTTTGTCCTAAAATTTTCATATTCTAGAGATTATAGCTTCACATAATCTTCCTTTGCTTGGAGTAGTTTATGCATGAAGGCCGCCATTTTGATCGATATTGTTAAACTAAGAAAAGCACCAACAAGTTTAAGATATTTACATTACATCACAGACACAAACTGTAGCAAAATAACAAAAATCTTTTGCAACATTTTAAGGATAATAATGTTTATTCCTTCCATGTAGATTTAGTTTTCTAGAAAATCCTATCTTGCTTGCTACCTGTACCATGACTAAGAAACCCATGCTTAAAGGCAATGAAGCGCGGGCTCAAGTTTTGAAAGGGAAAGTACTAGAGGACGACTGGAGGAAAATGTAACGATAGTTCGCAGTAAGCAGCCCAATCAGCAGCCACTACTAATCAGCATTAAACCCACCAAATATGGAGACAGGAATTTTTTTTACATATAAACGCCACCACATCTTGTATGCTTAAACCAACCAATTACTACAGTGGAAAGATCCAAAGTAGTGCGGAAATCAGGAACATGGCAGTTTGCATGTCAACACTTTTCACCAATATTAGTAGAGTTTAGAGTTACTCTAAGCGTAAAGATGGTAAAGATTCCATATAAAATAAAATTTTGAACTAAGAACTTTTGTAAGATCAGGGAACTAAGAGTAAAAACACAGATAACCTAGAAACGAGATAACTCTCACAGGAGGACACAATGTTTTCCAAGCAACTACATATGAATAACTTAATTCGACCCCGGTAGAAAAATAGACCGCATATGGAAGTAGATTTGAATTATATTTGCACTTTACAATAGCACAAGTAATAAACAAAATATGCATTAGAATTAATCAACAAAAGAAGTTACCACCTTTAAACAGCCATTCTACTGAAAGACTTTATAGTTACCTTGGTCTTCACGAAGGAATTGCTTTTCTTCTTGCCCAAAACAACAGCATGAACAGAGCCGCCCAGCTTCAAATTTTCCAATTCAAACACAATGAGCAATTTGATTCACATAAAATCTCATTTTCTATTGATTGCGAAGGAAGCAAGAAACTTAAGATAGGAAACTTAGATAAGCTACATAATTGTAACCTAAAACACATTTTCTTTTTGCTTCTCGTACGTCAAACTGGACAAAATTAAATTTATGAAAAGTCCAACAACTATAGGATCAGAGCCTCAAAGCAAGAAATCCCACAATATGGGAAACGATGTAACCAACTCAACAAACAGTCCCTATGGGGGAAGGGAGTACCTTGCCTTTGACAATGATTGAGCTCATGACCTCCCATTTGAGTCTGTATCGGGTGGCCAACTGGGCTAGCAACTAGTTGGTTTAACATAGCTATTCAACAAAGCTAAAGTTTACAATTTTGTCCTGTTACCGAAGTCATTTACCAATATACCAACATATAAAGAGCACGCTGAGCAGAAAAATACATAAAGAGCACTGCTATTTGGGGTGAAACTCAAGTCCAGCCCACTAACAAGGTGATGCTGATTGGTTAGTGTATAGGCAGGGGTGGACTTGTATAGGGCAAGCCAGGCCTGTGACTCCTCACCCACAAAGAAACTACGTGGTGTGGATGTCCGAATAATAGGATATTGGGCCGCAACGGTCGGGCAGGCCCCTATAGGATACCCCCACACACAAAAGCTTGTGCAAATGTGACGGTCGGCGCAACGTGGATGCCAGGGTAGAACAGCTCGGCCATGTAGCCATATGGCACTCGGTGGACATTATGCGTGGCGTTTTGGAGAAATCTAGATAGTTGCGGCGGCCTTGTTCGTTTGCCATTTTAGTTTTGTTTTCTAATCATTACCCTATTCCTCTCTCCAATCGTTACTCATCTCTTCAATTATTACTCTCATTCCTCTCTCTATCTCAATTCACTCATTACCCCTCTATCCAATTATTACCCTCATATCTCTCCACAGTCTACACTCATTACCCTATTCCTCAAAACTAAAATACCCAAAACTACCAAACAAACAAGGGCGGCATAATGTTGGGCATTCAAGACTAATGCGAGGCACAAGCTGGGCACGAGGTGCTTGGATGCCAAGTAACTATCTCTATATAATGTACGATGATATGCACAAGCTACTCACTCTTCTTCTACTGTTGAATTCCATACCATCTTCACTTTACGGAATTAGGGGTAGCTTAAATTATTAATTATTTTAACTAACTAATAAGTTTGAAGATCAAATAAAAGTTCATTCGGAAATTCATCTCGCATCATCGATAACTAGTGGTATCACCGTGCAGTAACCTATCACTAGAGGAAATAGAAAATTCCACTACTTAATAAAATCTCTAGGTCCAAAAATAATTTGACGAGTACCGCATCTTCATATATATAGATTGGGTTTAAGCATGAAGACAAGGTAATTGACAACTGAATGGTGAGAGTGATGTGTGGGATGTGTCATCGTGATGCTGCGATATCAGCAAAACCTTGAGGTTAGTTCTCTAAATTTCCAAAAACATTCAGCAAAAAATCCAAGAATTGAATCTCTGCTCCAGTTTTCTCCCCTCTAGTCCAAATTCCTTACTCTGGCCGTAAGTAGGACCCATCATACAATGACTAAATTAACTTAAACCAAAAGTCTCTTTCAGCTTGTGTTTTCCTTACGACTAGCATTAACCGCATGTGTTTTTGTAAACCAGTAAGAAATTCCTATCTTTCTATCATTTCGCTTCAACTACGCAGCAACAAAAACATACAAAACATCATAAGCAAAATTAACGCCAAAAAAAAAAGCTTGAAAAGCTCGTAATAACCAGCGATTTTGAGTAATCATTACCGGCCGATAATCTTGCAGAGTAAGCGAGGGTGAAGCTAAGGCGGATGCAGAGGCGAGAGAAAGCATTGTCGAAGTCATCTATCTGTATCAGATAAAAACGAGAATCGTTAAGATCAATTTGGAATACATAATAAGACTGAAAATTGGGCAAGAGATCAAAGCAGTGATCATCGATACATGTAGAGCTTATTCAATCTTAACTCAGTGGGAGGGCAAGCACGAATCAATGCTTACACAATCCGAGAGAGAGAGAGAGAGAGAGAGAGAGAGAGAGAGAGCGATGAAATCAAGGGGTGGGGGGGAATCAATGCTTACAGGTGTTTCTGATTAGATTTTCTTTGTGACGATAACGGTTCGTTAATGACAGTGCAGTAGTTTTCTCGTGGCGATAGATAATTAGTTACGTAATTGATTTAACTGAAAATGAAAAATTAATCAATTGACTTTTGTACGGTATGACAAAAACAATTTGACTTCTGTTACAGCGGGGATACTCTCCCTTAAAAAAATCTAGTAATTGTTGGGGACACATTATTTGGGCCAAGTTTCCTATTTGATTTTATGAGAATTTCATAAAATTAAATGGTTGATTTTAGAAATGAGGAGGTCACTTGCTAAAATCAACCTATTTTCATTTGCTAAAATGAGTTGATTTTAGTAAGTGGTCTCCTCATTTGTTAAAATCAACCACTTGATTTTATGGAATGGGATTTCCATAAAATCAAATGGCAAACTTAGCCTCAGTCACCCCATCACATCGTGTTCTACCTAACATGCCACGTAACCAGTAGGGCCTCGCCACTTTAGCTCAAGTTTTCATTGCTAAAATCCCTAAGGCCCCGATTGGATGGAGGATTATTTCCAGAGGAATAAGTTATGAATGAGATAAGATAAGAGGGCGTATCATTTTTTCAAGGTTGACCCACATTGATGTGATGTTTCTGTAGAGGATAAAAATAAATAAATGGTTTGGATGATGGATTAAACAGGGGAATAACTTTTGACTTGGTTTGGATGTTTTACAAATAAGAGAAGGTGGATGATGGAAAAAGCCATCAAATGACTCTTTTGCCCTTGTGGTATCCCAAACTTGATTATGCATTAAATTAATTATATAATTGCAAAATTTAATCTATTATATTAAATTTGGACAATTTGAAGCTATATAAATTTATTACATTGAAAATTTAATTTTTTGTAATAATTTAAAAAAAATTCCTATTTTTTTTAATATATAGCAAATAATGACAAATCCATGCTTCAAACCCGTCAAATAAATCCAGTCTTTCAACTCTGTTCGTTGGGAAACACCTACGAACACATGGTTCAAGAAAAATTAGCCTAACTAGCCCGCATGGAATAAAATATGTGTTTAAAGTAAATAAATTCTTCCAAAGTACTAACCTCCTCTGTTGTGAAGTGCTTCGTATAGTCATGTAGACCTAATGCACCAAATGACCCCTCTGTTGTGCGACTACCATCTGTTGAAGCATCTCCCTAAAAAAATACTAGAGCAGAGCAACATTAGTTCACTTAGTTGTTAAACTTCGGATATAAACTCCCGAAAATTGATATAATTTTTGGCACATAAGTACTGAATTTTGCTACAAATTTCGGACATACGTTTGTCGAAAAAATGGAACACTTTTGGAAATTAACTACCGAAATGTATTGCGATTTTCGGGACTGTGTTATCGTTTAGAACGAACAGCGGCTGAGAAATCAGAAAAGCAATGGATTACCTCTTGGGTCATTTTTTGCTCGAAAATCTTCATGTCCGAAATTCTAAGCTCACTCTCCACTTCCATGCTTTCCTCTAACACCTCGGTCTCCTGTATTTGTGGATCCATTGGTGGAGTTGGAGTTTTAAGTTGCTCCATTACTCTCCGGAGCTCTTCTTCCATTTCTAGTGAGGGAGAAGATCATTCCATTGATTGAACAAGGCTCTCCATTGAGAGAGATGAGAGATGAGGGGCAGAGGAGGAGAATGGGAGGAATATATGGGTTTCTTTGGAGTGGAAGACTGACCTAGAAGAAGAGGGAATAGGAAAGAGGAGGAAGAAGAAGGGAGGTTGGGAAAGAAGTGGAGTGGGTTGGTATGTAGTAAGAATAGAAAAAAGTTTTGTGGTATGGGTTGGTATGAAGTAATTTGAGGAGCTAAATGGTCTTTTTGAGAGGAAGATTTTGGTATTTAATTTGCCCGGGTTGTATGAAGTCGAAAACGGGATGCAAATAGACCTAGCCATCGACAAAATCCTCCCCTTCTACACCCAGATAACTTTGGCAGGGTGAGGGCAGCCCAAAAATTATCAGGGAGAAACACATCTATGGGGTAAAGCTTAGAGGGGGTGAAGGGTGTAACACACAAATTCGTGTCCTGCAATAAAGAACAAGAAAAAGATGCACAAAATATATATTTTTATTGATTTGAATTAAATGTGAGTACAATTCTCTATTAAATTATCTTCACAAGAAAGAGAACAATAATCCTCTGATTCGATCTCCGGAGTTGAAGTTGCAATCCAACGGCTGTATAAGCTTGTTGTAGGATTGAACCGGTTGGTAGTTATTTCAAATCTTTGATTTTGAGAAGCTTGAAGGACGAAGCTTGATCGAGGGCTTGAACGGCTATATTTCGAACAAACGATGTATTTGGGGTGCAATCTTCACTAGCTGACGTGTAGACCGTTGTTGTAGACAAACCGGCACGAAGCTTGGGTGCTTGTTGATCTTCTACAAGAACTTGAGGGATTTGTGAGAAGCTTGAAGAACAATGCTTGAGAACAACTTTATCGCGAACAAACGATGAATTTGAGGCGCGATCTTCGCTAGCTGACGAGTAGATCGCCGTTGTTGTACATGAACCGGCACGTAGCTTGGGTGCTTGTTGATTCTCCACAAGAACTTGAGGGATTTGAGAGAAGCTTGAAGAACGATGCTTCATCGAGGGCTTCAACGGCTTTATCTTGAACAAATGATGAATTTGAGGCACGATCTTCGCTAACTGACGAGTAGACCGCTGTTGTTGTAGATGAAACAACACATAGCTTGGGTGCTTATTGATTCTCCACAACAACTTGAGGGATTTGAGAAGAGCTTGGAGAGAAGCCTTGAGAAATGCTGAAGAGTGCTCTTGAATTTCTTTGGCTACAAATGTCTCCCTATGCTGAAGCTGTCTTCTCTCAACCTGTCTTTCTTCTTAATGAGAGCCTCTATTTATAGGCTTAAAGGGAGAGGCCTCTGATTTGGAAAGTCTCCTTTGATTGATTGTCTTTCCAAATAAGATTAAATCAGCCTCCTTTTATGGTAGTAAATTAAGTCAAGATATACATATATATATAAATATATACATGTATATAGTCTTTGATTGATTTTCTTTCCATAAGAGTAAATTGACATCCCTTTATGGAAATAAATCATGTCAAGATATATGTAAATTTGTATATATTTATACAATATATTATGTATATAAATACACATATTTATATATATTCTTTGGCCCCATGATAATTTGGTTGGACTTGCGTTTATGGGTTGGCCTAATTTCATGGTCCGTTTGGCCAATTGAGTAGGCCCATCTTCTTTTGGTCTAGCTCACATCTTTTAAATTATTGAGCCCATACTTTGCCGAGCCCAATAATTATTTGCAGGCTTTTGACCAACTTCGACTTTAATTAATTAAGATTATTTATTGATCTTAATTAATCGAACGACAATTAAGCCATGATGAAATTTTAGTGTCTACAAAGGGTTATCAGGGAGGGAGATCGGAGTTGCCAACAAGGGGATATGGGTGGGGCCCTCCTCTGAAGAGGATGTCAAATGTTATCCGAGTGAGATATCCCCCATCCAAATGGGGCCTAACATTTGATAAAATCAAGTGTTGATTTTAGCAAACGAGGAGAAGACTTGCTAAAATCAACTCTTCATTTGCTTAAATCAAGTGTTGATAAAATCTAAGTATTCTCCTCATTTGCTAAAATCAACACTTGATTTTATCAAATGTTAGATTTTAGCAAATGAACCAAGTTTTCCATTTGCTAAAATCTACATTTGATAAAATCTAGCACTTGATTTTATCAAATGAGAAAGAAATGCGATTAAATCAACCACAAAAAGTGTTCTTTTTGGACATGATTTAATCGCATGTCTTCCTCATTTAATAAAATCAAGTGCTAGATTTTATCAAATGTAGATTTTAGCAATGGAAAACTTGAGTATTATAAAAAAGAACCCTTTTACATTTCACATTTCAAATAATTGATACTCCCTCCGTCCCTAAATAATGGTTGAATATTTCATTTTTCCTATTAATAAGTGCATAATGTTTTGAAAAGTTAATGGTTAAAAGTTTGTAGAATTATTATTTTATTCAGTAAATGATAATTTTAAAAATGAAGGTAAAAATTGATGTGAATGGTGTAATGATGATATCTTTTTAATCAGTTGGATATACGAAGCTAGACACTTAAAAATAGACGGAAGGAGTATCATATATGCAGATAATTTTGTATTTAGGAAGGCATGCAATATACTATTCAAACCTCCGTCTCAGAATGGATGTCCCAAAATACTATTCAAACCTCTCAAAAAAATATTTATATTTTTTAAGCTATAATGAATTATATATGCAATATGGATATTGTTCGTTGATTTTACTTAGTTTTTATTAGTAACAAAGTCTTTAAAATTGAAAAAAGTATTACAGATTGTAACATATAGGTGATCTTTCTGTGGATTGTGAATAGTAGTTTTAGAAAGAACCGTGATATACATACAGATCGGGTGCACTGATGGTACACCGACCGGTGCCGGAAACGCATTTGTGGGTCCCACACGGCCAATCCGAGCCGTTCATCCATCTCAAAATCAAATTCCGAGTGGGCCTCCGCGGAAATCAACTCAATCGGACGTCCCTATGTTCTCGATCCAAAATCACTCCATTTCGTTCTAAAAAAATTTGAACGAAATAGAGTGATTTTGGATCGATCAGTACATGGTCGGTTCATTTTGGTCGGTACATTTCCGTTTTAGAAATCCATTTTACAGACGGAGGGAGTAGTAAAAAGTGCACCGTACACTATGATAATACTAATAGAGAGTATGTAGAAAAGTATGATTCAAATATTTTTGTACCATACTATCAAATCGCATTGAATATTAATTTGTTTTTTTCATTTTCTTTCTTTAATCATTGATAAGAACTCAGAAGTCGCATTCAAATTTATTTCACAAATATGAATTTTTAATGACTTACTGTTTTGTGAATGATATGTAAAAAATTCTGTTAACACCTCTCTCCCTCTTCTTCTCGTCGGCATCCCCATATCCTCTACCCTTATCTCTCCGAACCCGATCATCTCCAGCCACCACCAATGACCAACCTCCTCCGTCTCCATTTTCCTCTTCCTCCACAGATCCGATCCACCCTTCCTTCTTTATGGCCATCAGATTTCCAAGCTGGGGTGGATGTGAAGCAAGGACGCTCGGTCGACCACCAGCAGCGGCTCTTCAGCGAAGCCCAATCGGGCTGGTTCTTTATTGTCTTCTCTTACTTTCGTTGTTCTACTGTTTATTTTGGGTTTTTCGTTCATCTCCTTCTATGGAGCTTGTTGTTCCCTGTGTGGAATCTTCCATAGTTCCATACCTTTTATGGGTATTATTTTCCTGTGCTCAATGCATTCTCCCCGATCCATATGGATAACCCTAAAAGTTTTGGATTGTTTCCCAACCGAGGGCTCCGGATTAGCGTTTGTAGTCTTTTAGGAATGATTTTGAGTAATAATAATAATAATAATAAGAGTAGAATTTTTTTTTTTTTCGATCTGGTAGAAAATACTGTTCCTTGCATCACTTTCATACATACATAAGAGTTCCAAATAGAAAGGGTGTGCTGGACAATGACATAAAAATCCCATTCCACATCTTTCTAAGGAGGAGCATTAGTTGTAAAATAGCTACATGGTAAAATTAATTGTAGGATGACATATCATTCCACCACACTGCGATCGTATTCCCGAGCAATGTGAGAGCATACCGTAACGCGACACCACACAACCATAATGATCTGTAATTGCCCATTATATGATTCCATCTAATGGGTTCGACAAATAGAAGTGCAGGAGAGAACACCATAACTATGTCGAGACTATAGTTAAGGTTGTGTAACGTGGTGGTGGTATTAGGAGTACGTTTAATTCCAATAAAAGGTTCTAAAAATTTAAACCTAGCCATTGCCTGACGAGTTTTTAACTATTGAACCAATCCGTCGTTGGTGTAGTTGCCATTCTACCTGACATTGGCGAAGAGGTACTTATTTCTTTTTGTAGCTAGGAGTTTCACTCTATATCAGCTTTACCGCAACACAAATTTTCGAATTGACCCATATTAATCCAATAAAAAATTTCAATGTTTTTTCTTCTTTTTCGCAACAATTTGGTCGAACGTTTTCAAGGCATTCCCAGTGTATGGATAACGGCCCATCTATCGAAGCCCATATTCAACCAAAAGTTGAAGGCATGGCCCAGTGAATAACGGTCCATATAAGGGCCCAAAATACCCGCCAACGAAAAACAAACAATAACTAGAATCAATGCCATAGTAGCAACTGGCATATGCTGAAATTTCTTTCTCCCAAAAAATAAAAATAAAAATTGAGAACAGTTGGAATTTTGTTTTAATATTTTTCTTGGGTTATATCAAAACATTGATTTTGTTTCAACATTCCTTGAATTAAGGCTTTTGGAGCAGTCCTAGCAAAGTTGTTTCTGATTGCCGGTCCTTTGGTGTTCAATGCTTTTCTATCCGGACAATAATCGAGTCTGTCTAGACGGTCAGACATGGAACGAACGACCTATAATCGTTCTGACTTATTTTTTAGGCCTTTTCTAAATAGAGGAGTGCTAAGGAGTTTTAGGGTTTTGTTCCTTGAGTGTTGCCTCTTGAAGAATTATGATCTTCCTTGCTATTGTTGCATCTTGATGGATGATTATATATGCAATCAACTCTTTATAGGAAATCGTACCTCGCTATTCGCTTGTAGATGTTCGTTTAATCTCACGCTTACGTGGATTTGTCTGAGCATGTTTTTGCCCCCAAGAGTTTCGAACTCATTATCTAATCAGAAAGTGCGGTCACACTTTGGACTTAAAATTTATTCTTTTATTGTTTGTGCAATGGCTATAAGAGTCAGGAAGAGTCAAGAATCTCATTTAGAATTAAAAAAAGAGAAAGAAAATTAACATGATTTAACTGGGTAGTGCATTTTATTTAAACATGTGACAATTAATAAACTTTCAACTCCAAAATAATTATACTCGTGTACTGGTAATATCAAAATTTCACTCTTGAAGTAGCCTAGTTAATATGTTTAAAAAATGAGCTTTTATAACCCTTGCAAGGCCTTTGCAAATTCAGGGTTGAATCTACTTTCTGCAATTTTTTGTTTTGGAACTTTATGCTTTTTAATTTGAAAAGGGATTGGACAATCCCAAGGCATGCTGTGTGGGTGAGCTGGGTAACAGGTTTGGTTGGGCCGTACCTTAACATGTTGGGTCCAGTTTTTGACTCTCTTTTTCTCTCACTTTTTTTTTTTTCGACAACATAGGTATATATCCTTACACTCCAAACGGATGAGATTAATCCACATAGGGAACCAACACCCACGGAAAGTAATTAGGAGGGGGAGATACTGGACGTGCCCATGAGGTTACCCATGTGAACTTTCACCTTCTAACTAGTTGGCCTATCCTCGAAAATCGAACTCACACCGTCAGAATGGGAGCAAACCTCTTGACTTGTGGAGACAACCCTCATTTGGGTGTCTTTTTTCAAGTGAACAGCTTAAACCCGATTGAAGTGAAGAAACCTGGAGAAGATAGTATAAAAGCACTTGAAAGTGCTAATGGAAAATGTTTATCAACATCCCTTTACAATAACGTTCGGCTCCATTGTATTCCATTTTACGGAATTATCTTTGTATACAGAATATAAATGTATCCGCAATAGTTTCATTGATCATGTGGGCGTCATAAATTACGAGGGGCTCATGTGTATCTAACGATTCTGACCAAATACACGTGTTTGCAATTGATATGAGCCATAGATTTAGTTGAGCTACTATTTGCTGATTATAGATCACTTACAAGCGATGGTACATTTATAAATTGTGTTAAGAGAAAAATGTTGTCGAACTTGTAACCAAATTTTCTGCGTCAACCCAATGAATTCATAGACCATTCCAAAAATATAAAAAATAAAATAATACACCTGTTCACCTATCTGTGACTGTATCTCACTCTTGCTTCCAGTTAGATAACTGAAATCCCTCCAATTTTTAAAAGCTTTATCCCTGAAAATATTTACAGCCAACCTGGCTAGTAAACTGGAATTGAAGTTTAATTAGTATATCTATAAGGGCAATTCCAGGACATAATATTTGACATAATCATAATCAGAACCCCGTGCTAATAATCGGGGAGCTGTTCAATTTGTTTAAATCATGTCTTTAAGAGCACTCATGAAAGATCAAATCATTCGGATATTGGCAAAGGCTTGATTGACTTGATCAATTTATTCAATTTTTATCCTACAAAAGCTAGGGATAAATACCGATCAAATCTTTACCAACATCCGAATGAGTTGATTTTTTAAGGGTACTCTTAAAAATATATTTTAAACAAATTGAATGACTCCAATAACTTGCATGGAACTCTGAAATTGGTGATTTACAGTTGTTGTGCCATATGTGTGGGGCGATTCCAGGGACACAACAAATGTAAACCACCCATTTTGGAGTCTCATGCAAATGATCAGAGCCGTTCAATTTGTTTTAAAACGTATTTTTAAGAGTATCCGTAAAAAATCAACTATTGAATAGCGGTAATATTGGGGCCATATATATGCTACTTAACTGGAATTGAAGCGTCACATACTCGCTCCATCTCTTTTTAAATGTCCACTATTGGAATATGTGCAATTTCAAACCTCTAAAAAATATAGTAATTCTCTATATAATTTTTTAATTTGTTTTATACCAAATTAAAGTGCTCATTGAGTACTTTAATTCGGTGTAAAAAAAATTACCGTAAAACACATTCTATGAAAGTACATTTTTTAATGTTTACAAAAATATAAGTTTTCCCAAGGGACGGAGGGAGTATAAGATATTGTTTATATATAATTTAAATTACATTGATTTGTACTTTTCCAGTACTGAGGAACGTTGTATAACTTAGAATTCTTTTTTTTGGGTACATCAGAAAGTCAAAAAACAGAACGGAAATGAAAACAGCAACAACAATCCATCGCATGCTCTGAGAAAAGAACAAGAGTGGTGAAAGGTACCATGGGCCCATGGCATGCTAAAAAAAGAACAAAATATATGGAAAAAAGGGCACCATGGATTTATGACAAAAAATATCAAATCAAATTCATGTCACAATTTTTTATTGACCAATTTGCTCTTGTGTTTGTCCCGACGATTTAGGGATTCGATATCAAGGGGAATGTTAAAGACAAAAATCTACCGGTAGAAAAGCGTCATGTCGGCATTGTTTTAAGCTTAAACAATCGATCTCTAAACACTTGAACCCGATATTGCACTAACTAGATGGTCCGAAAGGGCTCAAGTTGCTTTGCAATTTTGTGCTTTCTAGCACTAAATGTTTATTGAGTACTAGTGTCATGTGGCGTGCTTTGTACGAACCGGTACTAGTGTCATGCGGCGTGGTTTGCACGAATCGCGTGCTCATTGTTTGTGTTGTGTTCAGTGTTATTGTCGGGATATAAATTGGTTAGGTTTAGAGAATAAATACATTACAAAACATTATGAATTAAAGTGATCATGATTTCCTTCTATTTATGTGTTAGTTTTGTTCCTGACGATTGCCATCTAGCAATACACACAACATGGAATAGAAAAATGATTCTCTAAGCCAGTTAGATAGAAAAATGCTTTGCATCAAGGGCTTGTAGCCTAGCGGTTACTTCTTGGTTCTCCCACAAGCGAGACCAGGGTTCGAGCATTGGCAAATGCGTTTGAGGTTTAGGGCTATGGATAGCTTCTAGACCCATCTGGACCGACTCACTAACTCCCCCGCTAACTCCCACTGATGTATATCGAATGGAAAAAAAAGAAGAAGAAGATAGATTTAAAAAGAAAGAACTGTGCAGCAAAAAGAGTATATGAAAGTTTGTCTACCTGAGTTCCTCATCCTTTTTTGGGACTTTCGGTCATTGTAGGAATGGCTTATTTTGGTTATTGTAGGGATGGCTATTCTTCTATGTATGGTAAGCTAGTAATCAAAATGGATGAATCACCAAAGCAATGATGGTATGATCATTTCTACTTACGTTAATCATTCAAATAACCACAATGAGGATAAGAAAATTCAGCAAGCAGAATTGAGATCAACTTTAATACCTGACTTTGCCTTTCAACAAGTTTCAATATATTCAAGCATAAAAAAACTGTCTATTTTAAACTCTCTGGAATCAAGTTCGGTATCAGAGATGGCAATGTGATACCAAATCTAGTTGGACAAATCCACAGAGATCGCAAGTGAGATAGATCACCAGAGAGAGATTGACAAACAGAGAAAGTTCTAGCAACAGATCGAGATCGCTGCACTAGAGAGAGAAGCAACTTTTTTTCATTTAAAATCCAACCATTATATAGTATCTCTAATGCGGGGCATTATTGTCCATCAAAGGATTAACCACTTCAACACTTTTAAAACGATGGACCCTCCACATCATAAAACTTTAGACCGGACTAAACAACCCACTAGACCTATAACCTTAGACCCTGGCCAATTTGGCCTTTTTTTTTTCCCTAACCGATTTGCCCTTCTTTTTTTTTTTTTTAACATAATAATTTTTTTTTTTCATTTTGCCAGAAAAAGCAATTTCTACTCTCATGGTATGGTAACATCCACAATTGCACATGGAAGTGACGCAGATCTTTTCATGGTTTATAGCTAATGATGAGCTTTGTGGTGTGTTTTTTCATTGAAAGATTTCAAAGGAAACCAGATTCTGGCAAATCCCACGGCCTGCGGAAGACTTTATTCAAGAGGACAAAATTTTCCATCGCTTTCAGTTTCACCCCATTTTTGCTTCTGAGCACAACCGCGTCCAAGTCCTTAGTTTCCGTGATTTAGTAGTTAATTACAGTTGTATGCCAGAAAGGCAGAAACGCTCGCACGAAAGGGTAACCATTCAATAGTTCTCGACTTCTCGGAGCACGACCACATGGTGTTGCGGATCACTCTAGCTAGCACCACGTGGCTGTACTCCTAGAGCACTGAATTATCAATGCTGCTATTGGTACCGATGGGGTGCACCGATGGTGCACCGACCGACCTCGGGGACCCACACGAACGATTTGAGCCTTACACACGTCTGATGGAGCTGATTTCTCACGTGCCCCTCGGAAAATCATTCTATGATGAATGAATGGCTCGAATTATTCCTATGGGACCCATAAGTGGATCCCCGAGGTCGGTCAGTGCACCATCAGTGCATGGGGGTCGGTACCCCTTGATTAACCGCTGAATTATTAGACAACGAAAGGAGCACTGAAAAGTCTTTTCTTTGTCTCAGATTATGTGCATAACGGTCATATAAATTGTTCTTTTGATCTTAAACAGGGGAGTTGATAGACTATGTGTTGGTGCAAGGAAGAATACTTTAGACTTTTAATCACTAAATTGAGTTTGACAATAAAGATGCCCACTCTATTACTCTTCGAATTGGCGAGCATAAATTCTTCATTCCGATTTTTATTTTTATTTTTTAAAAGGCATCTTTGTTGTGGTTCTTACTATGTTAGAGCATCACTAGTGGTATATTGTGAGCGTAAATTCTTCATTCCGATTTTTTTTTTGAAAGGCATCACCAGTGGTATATTGAGAAATGTTGTTAACTTTGAGTATCCAAATGCCAAAAGTTGAGGATTTATAAAAAAAATGTTGTTAACTTTGAGTATTTATCCAAATGACATTGTGAGCCTCTTTTGTGTATCAAAATACTCATCTTTGAGTATTTTTGTTTTTTAGTATACCACTAATGATGCTATTATATGCTATTATGAAACTTGCCGAGAAAAAACCTCTGTGAGAAAAAACCTAGTCGCCTCTTTTCCTTCCCTTCCCTTCCCTCATCCTAGGGTTTTCACCACCCCTTATGTGGCGGTGGAAGGGGAGGGCTTTATCCTTTGATAGTTATGTTTTTCTTCTTCCTTGATCATCGATGGATTTTTTCGCTTTCAAATTTTCAATAACTCCTCTCTTTCATTGAGGGTTTCATTTCTTGATTTCTGATTTGAGAGTTTCTTTGACTTATCCCCTCTTTTCCTTTCTCTCGGCTTCCCTTCATCACCGACTCCTCCTCCATTGTCGCCAAGGCATGGTCACTGATAGATGAACATTCATGGTTGTGATTTTGGTTAGCATCTCGAGGTCTTTGGATATCCGTGATGTGTGGTTGTGATTGCAGTGCTTCTAGCATTGATGTGCCTAGATTGTACACACGAAGTTGTACTCATAGAAAAAGTACAAATTTCATGTGTCCTACATGAGGATTCGTTTAGGGAGGATGCTACACGTACAAACCAAAAATGCACAAATCGGGCTCGGGGACCCACTTTTGGGTCCCACACGAGTGATCCGAACCGTTCATTTTAATTCTTAGAATATTTTTCCGAGGGGGCCCACAAAAAATCAGCTCAATCGGACGGTTAGAAATGGTTGAACCAAAGTCCCACTGTTTCAATAAAAAGATTTTTGATTGAAATGGTGGGACTTTGGTTCAACCACTTCTAACCATCATTGAGTTGATTTTTTGTGAGGCCCCTCGGAAAAATATTCTAAGAATAATGAACGGTTTAGATCACTTGTGTGGGACCCAAACGTGGGTCCCCGAACCCGATCTGTGCGTTTTCTGTGCCTATGATCGGTACCCATAGGTTTTTCCTTTCGTTTAGTGATGGGGGATATTCCCCATGTTCTAGCTAGTATTTCCAAAACTTTTCTTCCTTTGTTCAACGGATCGTTCGTAGATGATGTTTTTCTTTGTTTTGTGTATGTGGGCTTGAAACCGTTACCCTCACGATTTTTGAAAAACAGACAAAAAGCCTTCAATCTCTCCATCCATCATCTGCATGCATCAATGACTACTAGCTAGCATCACCATCAACGTCCATGTTTGATTTTGGGACCCACTTCACGCGTTTGTGGGTCCAATCCCCACTATTTTTATTTTTATTTTTTCGGCCCGCTAATGGAGGCCCACGGGACTTCCATTAAGCATAGAAAAAGACAAAAAACAAGAGAGAGAAAAGGGAGAGAGGAGGAGAGAGAGGGTTTTTATATGAGCTGTGCGCGCAATACACTTTTGGACGGCCTCCAGATGCAGTGTTCGGGCACCACGTAAGCTTGGCCACGTGGTACCCACCCGGTATACACAAATTTTTCCTCTCCAAGACCAATAGTCCAAGGTTTTTTTCTCCAAAAAAAAAAAAGGTCCCAGTTTAGCTGTAAACCAGGAGATCAGGCACAAGGTAGTGTTCATTTTTTATTTTGGGATGGGATCGTCTCTGGTCCCTCGTTCATGTGCGCCTATTTCCGTCTTTTTCAAGCTCCCTTTATTGACAGAAAATCGAACATTTTTTAAGCTCATGTTGATCGATTATTGTCAGATATATTATGTTGAGGAAAAAATATTGCAGCATTTAATAGATTCGAAAACCAATTTTCTTTTAATAACATGTGTTTCGAAAAAATATTGAGCGATATTCGAATCAATATAGTCTTAAGACATTAGGACGTCTTAAAAAGAACGATTTCGATCTTTAAATTGGCCGGATAGGTGGTCAAGTCCTTGAAGAGGATCCGGTCTTGCCAAGTGGGATTTGTTTAATCTGTACGCGTTAGTACTAGGTTCTGGGATTTATTTCCCAACACATTCAACATCAGGACATGCCCCCATATTAAGAAAACACGAAATTGGAAAGCTCCACAGTATGCAATTGAAATAGAACCACCATTATGTGGTAAAGAAACCAAATTCCACCACATACCATCAGTACCAATACTTATTGGAGGGAAGGTCATCGTTTAGAGAAAAGTTGACCAACCACTCATAAAGTGACAGGTGTCAACCTGGGTAGCGCGACACGTGGCAAGTCTGTATGGGTCAGCCGTGCGCGCGAGTTAGCCGGTCGTATAAGTCAGGATGTGCACATGCCACTAGCGAAAACCCAGCAAGAGTCCACCGTGCGGTCTGCCAAGGCCCGAGGAAGGGCAACGAGTTACAGCTAGAGGCCATCCGGACATGGAGGAAATCCCACAAGCGATGTGACTAGTGTAGCCCAGAGACATGGGCAAGAATGCAAGAAGCTAGTCACTCATACTTGGTCAGGCAAACGCCTACTCCGGTTTAAGGCAGGATCCGAGGGGTCTCTGAGGCTTGGCTGCGGTACAGGCACGACCGAACAGGTCATGACCTTGCCCTAACGGGAATGGAAGAAGATTTAGTGGCTTGGTGCCTATAAAAGGAGAAGAGCTCCTCCGCTCGAAGGTGGAGTAGCGTACCTAAGTAAGCCGCGGGGGTCAGCCCCGTTGTGGGTGACCTCACCTGTGCAGTCTGGGTATACAAAAAGGGCACGTGTCCTCATATTATAGGGAGATAGCCTGGCGTCATTTCATTTCCCCAAGACGCATATATATGAGACATTCCCTTCACAATTCTCAGAGGTGATTTGATTGACAGAGTGTGTCATTCTAAAGAGAGAAAATATGCAGTCACTAATTTAGAGAGGAGCACATTCTGTCTAGTGATATCACCCTATTCTCTCTAGATCACTTGGGTCCCCCATGGATTAGCCTAAGAGCTTCGCTGCCTTAGCCTTTTCTGTGCACACCTGTTCTCTTCTTCACCCTTTCTCTAGATCACTCCATTCCCCTCAATCTCTACCGTTGATTATTCTTATCTCTCCAGCTCATTTATTGAATATTGACTCTTACAAAAAAACCTCTCTTACACTTATCATGCAAATTTATGGTTTATCCTTTTCTGATTATCGATGACCTCCTTTTATTATGCCAAATAAGTGATTAATGACGTTCCAATGGTCAAATAATAGTGATTACAATAACCCCAGGGTTGTCAAGACCTGAGATTTATGGGTTCGCTCCATTGTAAGATCTTATATTCGAAACGTCTCACGAGCAATCAACTCATTTAGGGCTACTCTATACGGAGCTTAATTTGCGAGTTTTAATTGGGCTCCATGCAAATGCGCGATGGAATTGCGCCCCCAAAATTAGTCATGGTGCATGAAAGTTAGCCTGGATACCATATATATGAAAAAACTAAATAGTGATTACAATGATTTGCCTGTATGGTTAAAACCATAATTGTGGTCTAGGACCTTTGATTGATGCCTATGGTTGACCAAATAATGTGACCCTACTTAGATTTTAAAGACCTCTATGTTTTTTCATGATTTTGTCTGGTTAACTTTTTTGATGGTTGCATTAAAATTAATACGTAAAAAAAATATCAAAAACTCTAACTTGATCACATTCAAGTGAATTTACAATGTGAAGATTGCATGCATTGCTTGATTAGTGATTGCTCTAGAGGCCTGGACTTGTATATTCTTCTCATCAAATTGATCGAGGTTTGAATTTCACCAGTTTATCTTCCTCCCCTTCCATGGTTCCCAGAGAGGGGAGAAAGTATACAGATTGCCCCAAGTGTGCTCTAGACCTATTTTCCACCACATTTTGCCGTGGCGCCAAGATAAAGTGACGGTGCCTCATGGGCACTAAATGCTGACTGCACCGCTTAGATTTTCTTGACCAAAGGAGGCAATAAAAAAAAAAAAAATCACCCAAGATTAAGATTGTATTTTCGTTCAACCAAGGGTGTTCCTTATGCTCATGTGAATTGGATTTTTTGAAAAATTCTGTTTCACCTCGTTATTCAATAATCATGTCACTTGCACCTAGCCCAGTTGTAACCATAATAGGCAAAGGTAAAGCAGGGGAAGTGTGACTATCCCCAAGCCCTTTGTGGGTCCATTTTCTTAAAAATGGTTGCCAGAATGCCAAGAAAAATAGTTAATTCCACTTGCTATATATGTCAACAAACCCAAGTACAAAACCCCACAAACCCTCACCCTTTTCCTCCCAATTTAGACTTGCCATTCTTTCTTCAACCTCAGTATATATCTCATTCAGACATTTTCACAAACTTACAACCAAAAACTTTTCAATTGTGCTCCAACCATGGCGAGACCACAACAGCGCTATCGTGGAGTTCGGCAGAGGCATTGGGGCTCTTGGGTATCTGAAATTCGACACCCGTTACTGTAAGCTGACTTAACCACGGACTTCTTTTCAATGTTCCATCTTTTTTTTCCTATTGTGTTCGGTAAAATGTTAACCATTAGTGGTTTGGTTAACTCCAAAAGGAATTGGTCAAGTGAGAGCATGACAGTAAGTAACCAGTTTACTCATCCAAACTCGTAGATTCGGCTTTCACCATCCAAAAAGAAATCCTTGAAATATGCAAAAATTCTTTAAAAATCAATACAATACGTACGGAAGTTCTAAATTTATCGCGGTTCAACTTATCGAACGGATTATTTCCAATTGTACGAACATAAAGTTTTACTATTTCTGTGCAGAAAGACTAGAATATGGCTAGGAACTTTTGAGACAGCACAGGACGCGGCCCTGGCATACGACGAGGCAGCGAGGCTGATGTGCGGCCCAAGGGCCCGAACCAACTTCCCTTACAACCCCCACATGCCGCCCTTATCGGGGGCGAAGCTGCTATCGGCAAATTTGACGGCGAAGTTACACAAGTGCTACATAGCGTCCCTTCAGTTGACCAAAAAATCAGCTGCCGAGCCTCAGAGAGTTCCGGTTGCGCACTGTGGCGTGGCTGATGGCATTGTGTGGAATGTTGAGGAAATGAGTACATGGTCGCCGGAGAGAAAACCGGCAGTGGCGCCGGCCCAGGAGGGGAGTTGGGTAGTCAAGATGGATGGTAGAGACCAATTTAAGTCTCTTGAAGATGATCAGATAGAGCAAATGATTGAGGAGTTGCTTGATTATGATGGGTCTATTGAGCTCTGCTCTGTGGTGCCAAATCAGGCTACGTGATACTATATGCCTTGCTAATTTAACTCAATTTTTCCCATCCCTTTCACAATTCACATCCTCTGTAGTCCTCCATAGAATTTGTGAACCAAATTGACTAGAGCTATTTCTATTTGCTGGCTATGGATAGTGATATTTTGCAAAGAAATGACATCGTTGGTGCAATGGTGCAATACCATTTTTTTTTTTTTTTGGTAAAATTCTCTAGGGACAGCTAGTCGCGGATCCAATATTAACATTTCTTAAGGCCCGCGTGTCCACTCAATAATTTCGAAACATTTCCAGTTCACCCGTGCATAAAAAATTAAATGCCCCTTTCTTACAAATGAAGGACAAGCAAGTAGTCGTTTCTAGAATGCCGATCGCCCAACTTGGACGATTTGCCTCTACCAGTGAACGACGATTCTGGAGGTTCTGAGACACGTAATAATTTTGCACCTTTTTAAATTCTCCAGGTCTTTGGAGGATCTATAGTGGATCTCCGACCAATTTTTTAAATTCTCTTTGTATCCCCCTTTTCAACTAATTTCCATCTTGGTGCGAGGTATGTTATGGATGGATGCGGATCCTAATATTCTAGTTTTGGCGGATTCAGTTTTGGTTCGTTCCGCCCAATAGCCCTTCTCTACTCCCCCTATCCGCCCGATTTGCAACCGAACCGACCCAACCGTACCATACTCATGGGTAGGTGTGGATGGAGAATACAACAATACCAGATGAGTGGATTAGTTTGGAAACCGATCTGATCTGCCAAAACTGATCTGTAGAGTTTTTGTCATTTTCAGCTTGTTAACACTAGCCTTCGGCAAGTGGTGGCTAGCTCATGCAGTAGAGCTCTTGGATGCCCCACACTGCATTCCGGGATCGAGTCTTATTCCCCCTCCCCACATATAATAGGTTAGGAATGACGAATGACAAAAAAAACAACAACAACTAGCCTTCGAGTTGTGTAAGGCCGGGCTAGTCATCAAACGATCGGTGTCATACTTGCTAATGGTCAAGCATAGGCCTGCTTTAATTTTGATTTTGAGTGAACCAACAATTTTAATTTGGACCCAGCCCATTTCATCCACTGCTGTTTTCTTGCAGCACAATCTCATCGATCCCTTAAGTTTTTTCGTGGATGGGCCACAAGCCCATGTAGTTTTTCACCTTATAAAAATCTGAATGGGTTCTCATAAATGGGCAGAACTAGAATCGAATTGGAGTCCAGAATTAATCCGCATTCCATGTAAATACGACACTATATTCCACACAGAACTAGGAATCCTCGCAACGTTGGAAGGAGTCTCCTATTTCTTTTACAAGTACGGATGGACTATACTTCTCTCTTATAAAAGGAACGGAACTCCCCTAGCTGATGTTCATTCTCACATAACCACAAACACATTATCGTTCTTATTCCCGCTGAATTTTAATTGGGAAACTCCTTTTTTGGTTGAACAGCAAACTTCCTCATGGCTGATGAAATTGTTGAGGCTGGTCTTGACATTCCTCGTTCTGAAGGTTCTGATTAAATTGTCGAGGTTGGTCCTGACATCCTTGCTTCTAAAGGTTCTGAACAACTTGTCGAGGTTTGTCCTGAAATCCCTCGTTCGTTCTCCTTATCTGAAGGTTCTCAACAAAGTAATACGGAGCCTTTTGAGATAACTACTCCTCGGACCCCTCGATCGGGCTACGCCATATTACGTAAGTGTCCATACTCTATATGTTTGTTCAACGGAATACAACAATTTATTTCTTTTTGTTTAAACAATTTATTTCTGGCCGTTTTGACACCTCTAGTTTAAACAAACAAAAATAAATTGTTGTATTCCGTTGAACAACTATCTAGAGTGTGGGTACTTACGTAATCTGGCGTAGCCCGATCGAGGAGTCCGAGGAGTAGTTATTTCAAAAGGTTTAGTATTACTTTGTTGAGAACCTTCGAACATGGAGAATGAATGAGGGGTTTCAGGACTGGCCTCGACAATTTCTTCAGAACCTTTAGAAGCAAGATGTCAGGACCAGCCTCGACAATTTGCTCAGAACCTTCAGAACCATGGATGTCAAGACCAGCTTCAACAATTTTCATCAGCCATGAGGTAGTTTGTTGTTCGGCCAAAAAAGGAGTTTGCAATTAAACTTCAGTGGGAATAAGAACGATTATGTGTTCATGCTTATGTCAGAATGAACATTTAGCTAGGGGAGTTATGTTCCTTTTATAAGAGAGAAGTATGTTTTTGGCGATTTCGTTTGTTTGTTTTTTTTTTTATCAGAGCGATTTTGTTTGTTGTAGGCTGGTTTTTTCATCTTTTTGGGTTGGTATCTTGCCGACTTTGTCTTTCTGTGGTTTTCCCTTGGGGGCCCTTGTTGGCACTGGCGGAGCTAGGAATCGAAGTCAGAGGGGAGCGGATTATGATAAAGTTCTTGGTCCCATAATTTTTCAAGACTAAATCTAGTCAGTTGAGTTTTGATAGGACGGTTTTGATAAATTAAAAAATTAATATCGAATATTGTTGTTATCATATGACTTGATGAACGCAGCATCATCGCAGGGGATCATTTATCATAATTTAGTGTTTTCGAAATGGGAATTGTTCTTACTATTTAATTATTTTCAAAATTTTATAACTTTTACGCAGGGGATCATTTATCATAATTTAGTATTTTCAAAATGGAAATTGTTCTTACTATTTAAATATTTTCAAAATTTTTATAACTTTTAAAAAAAAATTGTAAAAAAATATACTACAAAATATACTCCGAAATAAGAAATTGGGAGGGGCCGGGGCCACCCCCAGCCCCTACATACCTCCGCACATGCTTGTTGGCATATGATTGTCAAAATTCGGAGGTGCCAACATAGTTGGGATGTCCGGGCTTTGTAGTGATGTCATTTTTGCTTTGGATCCTTTTAATCGTTATAATTCGTATCCAATAATTAATTAATTTCTTTTGCTTAGAAAAAATATATATACTCCAGTAGTGCCGTATTTCCATGGAATTCGGATTCCGTAGTCCAATTTCTTGCCAATTCAACTACACGGCCGACTGTATTAGAGATCTCTAAGGGGGAGAGGTCTCTCGTCTCACGTAAACTGTGAAGCATCTTGTATAGGTTGTATACGGACTTGGGTGTTGTGCACCTGGGTGCTATGTACGGTGTTGTGCACTCATCGGTCGTCTAATCATGTTTTGGACGGCTTGGTGCATAACACCTAAGTGCACAACACCCATTTCGTTTCTGTTGTCGGACTTGGGTGGGTGTTGTGCACTCCTCGGTCGTCTGATCATGTTTTGGACGGCTTGGATGCATTCAACAATTTTAATTTAATTTTGATTTACTTTTATCGGTAAAAAATCAAAACACATCCGGACCGTTCAAAACACAATCAGAAGGCCGCGGAGTGCATAGCACGGTGCATAACACCCAACATAGGTTAGTTGCTCCTCTTATTGTGTTGAAATATCTTGTACAGGTTTGTTGTGGCGAACTAATTTTTTTATCACAAATAATGTGTTTGGACTCTGAACAGAACCTTTTGTGACAACTTTTGTTATGATGTTAAAATAATGATGATTTGAAAAAAATCGTTGCGACTATCGTTCCATTTTTGTGACGAAGGGATTTTCTCACCACAAAGTTTGTAGTGATGAAAATAGAGTACCAATCGTAACAAGTTTTTTTGCGCCTCAATAACTTTCTAACAAGGAAATTTGAGTTTTTCGACAAAATCGTTTGTCAAGATAACATTCAATAAATTGGAAAAATAATTTATTGGGACAAACATCAACCTTACGGCCACAAAAAAAGTTATAGATTGTGACAAAATATTTTGTCACTAAAATTGAAACATGTTGTGACAAATTCTTATTGTCACTATAATTTCTTGTTTTCTTGTGATGAGTTTGATATTTTGTCACAACAAACTTATTACTACGGGCTTGTTGTGACAAAAGGGCGATGAAAAACCGACATGTAGTGAAGAAAATTTTCGTAGCAAGATCTAAAATTTGTTGTTGTAGTCAAGTGACGTATTAGGCCAAACCTGGCCTAAATGGTTTTTATTTGTGGTTTTTCTTGCCATCACCTCCTCTTTTATTTCTTGCCAAATCTAAAGGCCAGCAGAAGTATTTGGATCCTGCATCCCTGAAAAAGGAAAAATTTCTACATGATGGGGAGGAAAGACATACAAAAGCTAATTAACGAAGTCAAAATTCCTAACAAAGTCATGTTCCAAAACAACTGTAGTTTGATTAACTAATGTAGTTTGGGGCACGGCTACCTTCATTGTGTAGCCTATTACTAACATAAATTGGACAAATTAATTAATGATAAAATTTACTCGCTCCGTTCTTTTTTTCAGTGTGTTGGTTCGTAAAACTTATTGAAAAAACATCATCAATTACATCTTTTACATCAACTTTTACCTCCATTTTATATATCTTTCACTTCAGTTTTTACCTCCACTTTCCAAAATTATCCTCCACCTTTTGATCTGCACCCAAAATACAGACTTATTAAGGGATAGTTCAAAATGAAATACTCAATTAAAAAGGGATCAAGGGAGTAGATTTTAATTACCATCTTAATAAGGTTGAGTTTCCAATATATTTTTTGTCTTCACTTTATCAGAAAAAGAAAACTCGTGGCCACTAAAAAATAATGTCATCAATAGTGGAAAAACAAATTTAAAATACCGAAAAATATCATAGTAGTCAATGGCAGAAACTCAATATAATTGATCGACCTTGTGGTAAGTGTTTGAGTAACAAATATGAACTATTTTGCAAACATTGAGATTTAAAACAATCTATTAGGCTCAGTTTCCCCTAAATTTCGGTCTTATATTTCTTATGTTATTTTTTACTTTCCGTAATTTTGTGTTTAGATTTTTTTGTCGAGATTTTTTGGATTAATCATTTATCTCGACGAAAGAAATCAGAAAAATATGAGAGTATTGTGGACCAAAGTTAAATAAAAATTACACTATAGACGAAAAACACTGCTCCCTTCATCCCTTTAAGTGTGTCGCATTGTAATTCTAACTTATTAAGAAAACATCATCATTATACACCTTTCACATTAACTTTTCCTCAATTTTAATCTTCATTTTCCTAAACTCTTCTCCACTTTTACCCGGTAAATATTCAAAATGGACTCTTAGGACAACCCAAAATGTAATACTCTACTACTCCTATTTGGGGACGGAGGTAATATCTTTTTCGCCTTCGGTGAACTTTTTTTTTGCTCTCGATCATAATTTTTTACCTTTTGACTCCTCAACGGATTTATGATTAATCTAAAAAATATAACGTAAATCTAACAAAAATTCAGAAAGAACGAACAAAAATTCCGACGACAAAAGTACCAAAAATTTTAGGGAAAACTGAGCCTTATTGGAAATAAATAGTTCCATAAAAAAAGGTGAGGAAAGTTTGCTTTCCCTCAATTAGTTTTATGGAGTCTTGTGCTCTGGGTGATCACACTTTCTTTAATACTCTTACCCATGATTTAATTAGAACTTCTTTGAAGAGACAAGTGCTAAAAAAATTCATGTGTTAAAATTACTGTTGACTTTTATAGATAGCCTATTAAATTATCTAAACTATATACTAGGATTTTCAAATAGATTTTTTTTTTTTTGCTATTCGATTTACATCAGTGGGGGTTAGCGGATGAGTTAATGAGTTAGTCCAGAGGGGCTATAGAAGCTATCCATAGCCCTAAACCCCAAATGCCTCTGCCGAGGCTCAAACCCTGATCTCACTTGTGGGTGAACAAGAGATAACCATTAAGCTATAAGCCCTTGGTTTTCAAATAAATTTTGGAAGTGTCATTTTCAACCCAACTTTGACAAAGGTGTTTTATGGAAAACCTCAATATGATAAAACTTGAGCCAGTTGGTCTGATATTCTCAAATTCTTAACTAACCTATCGAGAGAGAGAGAGAGAGAGAGAGAGAGAGAGAGAGAGAGTAGCTGTAAGTTGGTGTTGGCTCTGAGTAGTTGTGAGCTGTGGGAATGGAAATAAATATGATAACTTGGGATTTTGTTTTTTTAAGGTAAAATAACTTGGGATGTTTGGTTGTGTAGCTGGTAAGAAGAGTACTGTGGAGAAACAACTTGAAGAAGAGAACAAAATCAGATTTTATTAAAGAGTGCTTGAAGTAGGGGGAAATTGGAATCCAAGCACATGGTGGGGGCCCTCTAATTACTTGCGGCAAAAACATATATATACACTCCAAGTAACTACTTCCTCCGGATAGTTAAAAAAGGAGGAAAAAAAAAAGCCTAAAGTACTTCCTTATCCACATTAGGGGAAATTTGAACTAACTTATTTTTGTCTTCTCTAATTTTCATAGTTTTGTGTCCAATTTTGTGTTTAAACCAAGGCCGGCCTTAAGATTTTTGGGGCCTAAGACGAACTTGTGAATTTGGGCCTCTTTAAAAAAATAAAAATAAAACTAACCTCAAAATGATAGTTACTTGGCACTATATTTTGTTTTTTTTTTGTTTTTATGGTTCGTTCCGTTGTTTCAAATAAAACTTGTTTTTGGTCATATTATTTTTTGCACCAATTAAAAAAATATCCCTTTGAAAGTGTTAGTTTGTGAGAGGGGAAAAAATATTGGTATGGAGAAGGAAAAGAGAGGACCAAGAATTGAATCTGGTTCCTATTGGATAGAGAAACTATGCTTTTACACTAGGCTAGCTAGTTCATTGGTTATATAAGTGATAAATTAAATATATATTCTGTACTTCAGTGTACCTATCCGGGGCCCTAGTTTTGGGCGAACATTCGGGGGCCTAAGTCAACCGCCTTACACGGCTTAGCTCAGGGCCGGCCCTAGGTTAAACTAGTGACAAAAGTCTAAAAAAGTTCGGAAAAATAAATAGCAATCCAAAAACTTTCTGGTTAAATTATTTTTATCATTCGATACCAGCACCATCTATTTCTTTTTTGAATTCTAGCTTGCTTGAAGCTTTAGGGTTGGAGATTTTTTATACTTTGCCTAGCTAACCTACTTAGAGGGTGTTCGGCCAGGACTTTTTTGCATTGTGCATTGTGCATAATTGCCAGAAGCCAAACCAAAACACCACACCAAACCAAAAAGCCCCAAAATCTGAAGAAACACCAAAAACCAAACTCCAACAAAAAACTAAAATCCACAGAAAGAAAGACGGAACCCAAAATGGAAAAACCAAAGGGACCACAAGAGGTCCAAGAGAAACAAAAACCCAAAAAATTGCCAAAAAACATGGGATTAAAATTCCAGAGAAAGAGAATCACCTTCCTCAAGATCATCGAAGTCCTCCAAAACATCAGAGTCCTCCAAGTTATCAAGAGCACTTATCTTCTCCGCAATTCTGGCTTCCTCCAATTCAACTAATTTCTTGAAATTAAGATTTTATGGAAGTTACCCCAAAAGAAAATATTGATCACGTACCTAAAGTAAGTTGCGAAGAAAATTATTGCTCGTTTTTGAAAACTTTTCATTAGAGTTCGAACTCGAATTTAATTTGAAGTACAGGGCTTATGCAGACAAGATTCGGCATTTTAAAAAAATACAAGTAGTGGAAGCTCGAGAACGAGTTTTCTGAAGCGGGGGAGAATGATGCAGGATATTTTTTTATTATTCTAGAAATACATTAATTTTCATTTATTGTTTTGAAATTAGTATCTTATTAGGAGTATTTCCATTTTAAAATAAACTACCTAGAAAATTAGGTTTTATTTTTTAGGTTGATATATTCTATTTCCTTTTAAAAAATTTCTTTTTCTCCAAGAGGTAGATTTAGTTTTTCATTATTCTATTTCTTTTTTAATATTTCTAGAGTACACTGCTATTATTATAAATAAAGAAGTCTTAATTAGGGCTAGGAGTTTGTTGATTTTGATTAATAAAAAAAACGATTTATCTCTTAGTGTGTTCACGGAGAGAGTTTATCTTGTTCAAAGTTGTTCATGATTATGTTTTACAAATATTTTCGTTTGTCATACGCTTTCCTGCATCACAAATTCTCATTATAATACAACAATCTATAATCCACAATACAAATTAAATAGTATAAGAATAATCTCTCTCAAATACTACTAAGCTACCCATCCCTTCAGTATTGAGGACCATGAGCACATGATTGAGGCGCCCAAATCTGATTGCTGCTCTCGGTGCCTCTGATTTTGGAGAAATTTAGGCATACACAGACCAATTATTTACGTATTAATTTGTTCTCTGATTTGACTTAGTCCAGTCTCGAGATCAGAGAATTGGTTATGCCATTGTTTGTTCATATTGGAAATTAATTTACTTTGACCAGAAGAGTCTTCTACTTCTGTCAAAACAATCTCGAGGAAATGTACATGTACAATATCTTTTTATTCGGTGTTTTAAAAAAAAAAAAATAGGAAAAGAAAAGAAAAAAAAAACAATGGGTAACGCACATTGTATTAATGTATTCCAGGGATCTCTATCGCACACTTATGTGGAAGCCACATACTTGGTGGTGAAACCCATACAATTGCACCACACAAATATGTGCGTGTTTGTCATTACGTTACCTCGTTATGGATTATGGGATTCCTAATTCTGGATTTTGAAAATGTTTGGTGCCAATTTTGATTCTAATTCTGTAAGAAAACATTATCAAAACAAGCATAAAGAGCCACAATCTCAAAAGTAGCTCCACATCTACTTTGGGATTCTGGTTAGGGAAAATTTCAAAATGACCCCTGAATTTTCTGATAATTCTTTAAAAAACACCTGAACTTCGTCCCTTAACAAAACGATACCCGAACTTTTATTCCGTCAACAAAAAAGCCCTTGCCGTACCATTCCGTCAATTTCTTGATGGATGGCGCTTAACGGTAACTTGTGGGTAAAATAATGATCCAATGGCACAGTGGATCAAGTAGTTACAGGTATCCGATTGAGCTGATTTTTCACGAGCCCACTTAAAAAATTATTTTCAAATTAGTGAACGGTTCGGATTTTTCGTATGGGACCTGTAAATGGGCCCCACGGACCCAATTGATTAAGTTAAGTCCCTTGTGCACAGATGGGTCTGGGGGCCCCATTTATGGTTCCCACACGAAAAATTCGAATTGTTCACTAATTTTAAAATAATTTTTTAAGTGGGCTCACAAAAAATCAGCTCGATCGCCTACCCGTAAATGCTTGACCCATTGTTTCAATTTTTCATTCAGATTTCAAAGATCCGAATTCTGAATGAAAAATTGAAACAATGGATCAAGCACTTACGGGTATGCGATTGAGCTGATTTTTGTTGAGTTCACTTGAGAAATTATTTTAAAGTTAGTGAACGGTTTGGATTTTTTGTGTGGGACACGTAAATGGGCCCCACAGACCCATCTGTGCACAAGAAACTATAGGGCCCCAAAGACCCAATTAATTAAGTTAAGTCCCTTGTACACAGATGGGTCTGTGGAGCCCATTTACGGATCTCACACGAAAAATCTGTACCGTTCACTAATTTTAAAATAACTTTTTAAGAGGGCTCAGGCAAAATTAGCTCAATCGCTTACCCGTAAGTGTTTAATCCATTGTTTAAAATTTTCATTCTTCAGAATTCTAATCCTTGAATTATGAATGAAAAACTAAAACAATGGATCAAGCATTTTCAGGTATCTGATTGAGTTGTTTTTTTATGAGCACACTGGAAAAATTATTTCAAAGTAAGTGAACGGTTCAGATTTTTCGTGTGGGACACGCAAATGGGCCCCACAGATACATCTGTACACAAGCGATTTGTGAGCATAGTCGTCGGATTCTAAAACATGTAATTTAAATCTTTAACAGTTACTGTTAACCGCCATCCATTAAGAAATTGACGGAATGGTACGGCAAGGGCTTTTTTGTTGACGGAATAAAAGTTCGGGTGTCGTTTTGTTAACGGACGAAGTCCAGGTGTTTTTTTAAGAATTTTCAGAAAGTTCAGGGGTCATTTTGAATTTTCCCTTCTGATTATGGATTCTAAAATTTTGAAGACCATTTTATCCTTCACCTTTTTTATTTTTCCAAGCCTGCCATCAATTTATTACTCCTTCCGTCCCAATTTGCTTGCCCTTTTTGGGGAAATGAGTTTTTAAGGGGTGTAAAAATTTTGTATTGCCTTTTATGTTTTGCCCCTAAGTCCAATCAATATTACTGTGGCCAATTTTGTGGGATAATTTTTTTATAGGAAACTCAAAACAGATGCAATATGGATCTTGCTTGATAGATATCAATTAGTTTTACTATACAAAGTTTTGAAAATCATAAGAACCGTCACAAAATAAAAGATAATGGACAAGCCCAATTGAGATGGACAAAATACTTTTTAAGGGTAAAACTGGAAAGTGACCCTGTTTTGATGGATGTTTTTAGAAATGGGACAATTATTTTGGGACATCCCAAAATGGAAAGAAGGACCAGCAATTTGGGACGAAGGGAGTATTTTCTTTTAACTGATCTACCCTTCATTTACAGACTGTTGTATATAATTTTAATGTAACTATTTACTTAAATATTTTAAATTCTATAAACATATATTAATATCGTGTTTGGATAATAAATAAATATAATTTCTTTAAAAATGTATCTACAAAGAAAATGAGACCATGTATATGTAGTAATAAATAAACAATAGTAAGGGCATCGGGGAAATGTATATCCATAATCTAGTAATTTGATTAAATTACTAAACACTTTTCAGATGCATATTTACTTTTCATACATTCACCAAATTAACACTTTCACAAATTCTGATATTGAGTTTTTCAGAATCTCTAAATCTAAGAAACACAATCAAAATCTCAAATCAACCAAAATAATCGTCACCAAACAACACCTATGTGGTGGAGAAAGTTTGTGGAGCACTACGTGGTGATGCTCTTCCGGAGAAAATAAGGCTGTATTTTGTTGAGAGTTTGAGAAAAATATTTAAAAAAATATTTTTGGGATAGTATTTGGATTAGTTTTTGAGAAAAGAGTAATAAATAGAGAGATGAGTAAAGATTGTAGAGAGATAGAGAGAGAAATAAGAATAATAAGGTAATGATTAGAGAGAAAATGTAAGTAATGATTTGAGGGAGGAGAGATGGGAAGAATCTTTTTGAAATTTTTTTTTGGAAACAGAAAGTGAACAAATACTAATAATTTCCCGTAAGTGAAAGTAATAGGTAATCAGGGGCTTGTAGCCTAGTGGTTATCTCTTGGTTCTCCCACAAGCGAGACCCAAGCCTCGGCAGAGGCGTTTGGGGTTTAGGTTTATCCGTTTATAGATAGTTTCCAGACCCTCTCTGGATTAACTCATCAACTCCCCTGTTAACCCCCACCTCCACTGATATATATCAAATGAAAAAAAAAAAAAAAACTCGGTCAAAGCTTATCGGTGGAAGTATATTTTACCGTTGTACTTTAATTCAGTTTAGATCACCGACAATCATCAACTGAAAAAGATTCGAAATTCACACATCACGAAAAACATTGAGGAAATGCTGATATCAGATTAACAGCTTGATCATACGTATGATGAATAATAAAAGTACTATTATCTACACATTTTGTTCCTTATTCTTATTAATTTTTTCACTTCTGACCAATCAAAAACTAATGACTGCATTTCTTCTGGGCTTGCCAAATATTCTTGAAAGAGTTCAACATAAAAACCCAAATTATCCCAATATTATGAGAAAATTTTCAGTGCAGAGCGGGCACGGCCTGTGGTGCTGAGCAGGCATCTCGGCATCCACAAATATTTTGAATGGCCAGATTTTAAGAGAGAGAGAGAGAGAGAGAGAGAGAGAGAGAGAGAGGGGGGGGGGGTTGAGAAATCTGACTATTCAAAATACTTTTGGAGTGTCGAGACGCGCGCTCCACGCCACGTGTCCATGCCCGCTTAGCACTGAAAATTTTCTCCAATATTATACAGAGAACAAGGACCATGGCATTGATGGCAAGTTCATCATTTAAAGCAGGAAGCCGTTATTCAAGAGAAGCGAACTCTTTGTGTAAACTGAGTAATGCATTTTCTTTGGTTTGTTGCAAGAAATATAGGTGGAGAACTGGAGGGTTTAAAGATGAATTGATAAAGTTAAGGATAAAAATTAGGCTACGTTGTTCAATGGATTGCAAAAGAATCTTTGCACATGGTGGGGTACTCATTTGTTCGTCGATTCTCAACTTATATTGATTGATATATGGAGAATGATATATATTCGGTTTTTTTGTTCTTTATATCTGATCAAAAGAATGAAAATTTTAGTGATGTATTTATTTGATAGTGATGTTATAGAATTATCATGTTAAAAAGCAGATCGATCACCATGACACAAGCACGTAGGATGCTCAATCCTTATCGTTATTTTTTCAGTAGCATTCTGTTATGAAAGCATTGATGTTTCTTATTGTGAGTATACTCATATGAGCCTGCTGGCTGCTGTTTTTCTCTTTTTGCTTTTGGTTGGTTTCTTGCCAATTGAGTTTTGTAAGGTTGGAGAGGCATATGATTGTCGAGAGGTTGGGTTATTGAGAACATGTGTGAATGATAAGTCCACATCGGATAAATAGAAAAATGGTTGGACCTTAATATACAATTGGATGGCTCACCACTTACAAGGCTTAGCCTTTTAAGTGGATATGCGTCATTCAATGTATATTGGGTCTATGTGATGTGGTGAACTCCGTGGATACTTCCAATCGGATTGGGCCTACGCGCTCACGGAAGAACCTCAGGCGGTTCAGACTCCTAACAAGTGGTATCAGAGCCAAGGTCAAGGGTTCAACTCTCCTGGATAGCATGCTGCTTGCGGGCAGGTGCTGGAGGGGGGATTGTTGGGCGGAGGCCAGGTGGGCCGAGTCTCAGTTGACCCGTTGGCGCTTGGGCGCGATAGGGAATAAGGAAATAAAGTTGCGCCTTCACTAACACCTGTGGGTTTTGGTGAGATGGTAAGCGCTTGATCCTA
The DNA here is from genome assembly GCA_036023075.1 of Gaultheria prostrata. NCBI lineage: Eukaryota > Viridiplantae > Streptophyta > Magnoliopsida > Ericales > Ericaceae > Gaultheria > Gaultheria prostrata. The sequence continues at coordinate 67,705 of JAXBDA010000525.1, forward strand.
ACAAGTGGTATCAGAGCCGATGGCTGACGATCTATGGGCGAACTCTCCTGGAAGCATCGATGGTTGTGGGCTTGCACGGAGACTATCGGAGGAGCGGGAAAATCCATTGTAACTCTCGATGGAGCAAGAAAAAATTAGGCTACGTTGTTCAATGGATTGCAAAAGAATCTTTGCACATGGTGGGGTACTCATTTGTTCGTCGGTTCTCAACTTATATTGATTGATATATGGAGAATGATATATATTCGCTTATTTTTTTCTTTATGTCTAGTGTAGTAGGCCGAATCGGAGCAGGGTTTGGGCCAAATAAATGGGTTAGGCCGACAACCCAGATCGAGCAGGCATGGACCTAAATAGGTTATGTGGGCTAACGGTTTGTATGTGTGTGGAGGTCTACAAGTCGTGAGCCCAGCTTGGTGAATTTCGAGTGAATGACAATGCGACCAGGTCAGGCCTGCATTGGTCAAACCTAAACAGATTATTATACTAGTATGTTACTCTATTGTGTGTGGCTTCATTTTGGGTTTGTAGTAAATCCTTTTGGATGGTGTCCTTGGCCGTTCGCACAAGCAATGACGATTTCAGGTTTAGGGAGCTCCCTATACTTTCTGTTCGGACGATAGTCAAGTTTATCCGGATAGTCAGGCACAAACAACAACAGTATTTATACAAGCTGCCTTATTCTGTCTTCTAGGGTTTTAAACTTGTTTTGGTGAGAGAGACAGAGAGATACAATAGAGATGAGAGCTTGTAATCTTTATTAATTATAGTAGATGGATTCGTCCATTTCTCGTGGCATAGCTGCACAACCTATGTATCGAAATACCTAATTTCTTGTGTTCTTGTGTGCTTGGTTTTATTGCTTTGTTTGCTTTCATTTCATCTTAATTTAGGTAAGTGATAATGCCACGAGCCAAATGTTTAGTGCCACGACAAAAGGTTTCAAATGTCTTATCTACCCTTCTATCTCTAGTAGAACAAAGGCATCATTTATCCCTGCTCGCTTTCCTCTACCAGAGGAGCAATTGCCTCTCACACATGACACAGTCTCCCCTCCCCTTCTCTAACCAGATCGAGAAATCATGCTTTTGACGAAAAATTATTCATCGGTTTCTCGGTGACAGTAAATTACGCTTCAATTTTCTTATCCTTCCTTTCTTAATCTCCATTTTTATGACCAATAAGAACCCGATTCCCTCATTTTTTTTTATGCTTTCGCACATGTCCGATCATGAGCGTAGCTCTAACAAAACCACAAAAACTGTTCGACCTTCTATCTGACTATAAAGTCTATTTTTTCTTCATCCGGCTCGATTTCTTCCATCCCAAAGCCTTTTTTTAGTAAAACATCAGCACAATCTCAAGGAATATGATAAAGAAACACCACAGAGGACTTAAGCAGAGATGCAATCAAGAGATAGAAAAATTATCCAGTGGAGATTTAATTAGTGCTTGTCTGCTTGATCTGTAAAAGTCAGTAGACAGAGAAAGAAAGGGAGAGAATGTGGATGAGCAAGAAACAAAGGCGATAGGATAGGTTAGTGGGTTGTCGTTTTGGGATCGTGAGTCAAAGGGACAAATGAGACATTTCCTAGAATTTTGTCGTGGCAGGAACCTTTTGGTTCGTGGGATTAGCAGCACCCTTAATTTATTGTTAGTATATAAGATTAATATTGCTTGCTAGAATCGTTGTGTTTTCCGCTTATTGCACAACATACTCCCTCTATCCCAATCTTTTTGTAACGCCCCAAATTTCATAAACATATATAAGTACATAATCCACGTGGAGGTCAACACCTTCCACGGTCAAAGTCAAATTACATGTTTAAAGTCAATGAAAGTCAAAGTTTAGTGTACCGAATCAATTACATAAACCGAATAGTCTTCACAAGTTTCTAGCCAAAAATACATGAATTACAAGTTAAACGTTCATCTTTTCAAAAAGTAATACTAGTCCAAGATGATCATGTAACTCGTCCAATTAGCTTTCAAAAGAATGAAGTCATGCATGCACATCCACACGCTAAATCATGTTCCGCCTTGTTGAGTACCTGAAAATTATAAGGGTGAGCTCATTAGCCCAGTAGGAAAACATCTATCCATTCTAAATATAAATGAGATGCTCATGAAGTACAACAAAGGAAGGAAATTCAATAAGAGTAACCAAAGAAGTCACAGAAGTCGAACATAGAAGAATAGCTCAAGATTAGTCACATTCGATCAACAATCACTCCGTTGTGTCCAAAACTCACCAAGTGTACCACTCATGCTCTCTATACACCCTCATCATGCGTCTTATTCAATTATTCCATTCAATATAATCCGGGCATACCATAAAGGCCCCGTGTCACTCCGGGCATGTCATATAGGCCCCGTGTCACTTCGGGCATACCCTTTCGGGCCCCGTGTCAATCTTTTCATCATTTAATATCATTTCATGCTCAATCGATTCATTTTAGTGTCCATGCAATAGCTCAACTCAAATCAGCGCTCAAAAACCCTAGTTTGCTCGATAACCGTCAACTCGCGTCATCAAACACGTCACTTGAACCCCAAGGGAACTTAAGAACTTATCAAATATCTTTCATGATGTTCATGGTAGGTATCTCAAAGTGTTTCAAGTCAATAAGAACGAGTATAGCACGTACATTACCCGATCGAAGGCCAAAAGGGTCAAAATAGCCCAAAATTGACAAAAAAGGCAGTTGGATCGATCCATAAGCAGAATTGGATCGATTCAATGTCCTCTGTTCCAAAAAAAAATGCAAAGTGGATCGATTCATAAGCAGAGTTAGATCGATCCAACTGGGTTACGAGCCAAAATGAGCACAACTTAAGGGGATTTTGATGCTTTTTGATTCAAGGGTTTTGTGTGAGCTTTGGAAGGTGAGTTAGGCCATCAACTTGGGACCCAACAACAACAACAACAAGTGAATACAATGTAAGATTCATAGGTTAGGTTCATATGGCATTTTCCCATTTCCAAAGTGGTTAAAACACAATTTTCAATGGTTCTTTCAAAGCTTCAACATTCAAGGGCAATGGGACATGGTATGATTCAATTAGCAACTAGAGAACATGGAATTCAAGCAAGGGAGCAATAAGCTAGGTAGAATTCATCATAAACTTGCTAGAACAAAGCCCCACAATCAAATTTAGCAAGACTAGGAAGGTTTGAACATCAATAGGGATATACCCACAAACAATCAACATATTGCATTGAGAAAAGATAGAGATTCCCCTACCTCTTGGGATTTTGACTAGAAAACACCTCCAAAAGTGAAACCCTAGCTCAAGCTCCAAACTCCAAGCAAAATTCTTCAAACACCGGGGTGAAACAAGCACACCAATGCGTAGATCTCGAGATTTTATGAAGTTTGAAGGAGTTAAGGTTGGAAGTGAGGGATTGACTTGGGTTGGTGAGGTTTGAAGTTGGAGGAGTTATGGAGGAGAGATGAGGAGGGAAGGAGAGAGGCCGACCAAATGGGGGGGAAGTGGTCTGTATCTCTCTCTCTTCTCATACACCACACAATACATACACACACACACATATAATCACACTCTAGGTCCAAATGTGACTTGTGTAAACCAAACACACCTCAATCAACATATATCTCACCAACACTCCAACACTTAGTCAATTTTGTCATTTCATTCAATTCCTCACATTACCCCATTGTTATGTACAAAAAAATAAAATATAAATTTCCGGGTCTTCACACTTTTTGTCTCCTTTTTTGACTTTTTTATGTCCCAAAATATTTGTCCAAATTTGAATTGGCTTTGAAATCTTTCCTAAATGCCCTCTCTCTGATGCACGGGAGAGAGTGGGACTCCCGTCCAATACCAAAAACTAAAGGGGTAATCTTGGAAATTTCAAGCTTCTTATCAGAAGTAACTAATTTATCTCTTTAATAAGTTGAAATTTCAATAATAAATAAATAAATTGGAACAGAGAAGTCGTCGATTATTGCCCACGTGGGTGAACAAAAATGTTTGGAATATTACCTAGGGCACACACTTGTCAGGTCAGTCAACAAGAAATTTCTTCTCCGTGTACATTTACATATGACTTGTTGACTTAATTCAAGTGTTGATCAGTCGACTTTCCATGCTTTGCCTTACCCGGCAGGTTTGATTCATAAATTCGTTTGACAAAATGAAGGAATGAAAGACCAAATAAAATACCTAAACAGTACTCTCTTTCTCTCTCAATTCTTCAAAAATGGCTATGAAATTATTCATGGGCATCAATAATTATCATGGTACAAATCGTGCCATTTTTTTTTTTTGATCGGTGAAATTTTTATTACAACTCGATAAAGGGTACATATCGTGACATGCATTAATCAATAAAGGGTACATATCATGACATGCATTAATCAAGGGGAAATCATTAAATATTGTTTTGCATTCATTGAAATACATGTGCAATTGATCTTGGGGCCCTGTTGTCATGATCCATAATATACATTTTTTTACAACTAAGTGATTGGGTCAGTTTGCCCGCAACTCGACTAATTTATAGGATATCCTCACTGACTACTAGCAGGAGGCCCCATTTTGTCTAATCAGTTATAAATCTTCATGGAGACGTCATTCGCACATCTCGAATTAATCTGCAACTAACTAAACGCAAACCCTACGACTCGAGAGTGGGGGGTGACTTGTGGGCGTGATTGTCAAGTATCGAAGCTAATCAATGTACAGTAGAGTACTCAAATCTTCTAACTTACTCCATGGAAAAGAAATATTGCTAGAAGTGGGAAAGTACTAGAAATAGACATATTTCACTGGAATTCAAAAAGTATATCCTCAATATTATCTAAAATTTGCAGTCTACGTGCACTATGTTTATACATCACAAGCTGAAATCTTTTACACTAGCTATATGATAATGTGAATATGTCAGGGACTTTGCTCCAACTTTACGTGGTGTTTTGCTAATGGAAAGTAGGATAAGTCTTTCAAAAATTAATTATTCGTAGCTGGCCCAAATACTCTGATTAAGTGCGCGTATGTTATAGCGAACTAGGACCTTGCCAATCCTAAACTGAAGACAACTTTTTCAATTGCCAAAACTCTATAACTTTGTCCGACGACAAATCTAATGTTAGTATTAAATTATGTTCCACTTTATTCAGTACCTATAATAAATCAGCTGGCGAAATAAAAGAAAAAAAAAATCATTCATATGAGACTATGAGAGCGAAGAAGACCCATTGAAGAGGGTGTGATATTTTAGTGATTTTTTTTTTTATTGATCAGCAAAAAAAAAAAAAAGAGGAATTCGCATAGTGTGGGGGACAGATTTATTTGCTTGTGTTGGTTAGTAAAGGAAAGAAATTATTGCAAATTGGGACATTGCTGTTTGTTTGTTCTTCAAATATTTATTGTGTTATACCTTGACTTTGGGAGACCCCAAGCATTATTCCAGTCCGGACTGGAAGTGTACCATATATCTATATATATATATATATATTTTGTTTTGTTTTTTTCGTCACTCCTAATCTATTACATGGGGGAGGGGAGAATGAAACTTGATCCCGGAATGCAGTGTAGAGCATCCAAGAGCTCTAGTTCGTGAACTAGCCACCACTTGCCCAAGCACTATTAGGTTTATTGAAACTCTATATTAAGAAAAGTGTGACACAACATTTGTGGGACATGTCATCTGATTTGATACTTGAACACATCACATGGGAAACATGAAGATATTTAGCTAGGTAATGTGATTAATTGATAAGAATTTTTTTGATTAACTCGCGTAATTAACAAGCTAGGGGAATAACTAGTAGGATTTTATTGTTGAGGAAAATGATATGATATGGCATGTAATGTAAGATTTGAAAGTGTCTAGATGATATCCAGGAACCAAGGGTTTGTAGCCTAACAGTTATCTCCTGTGTCTTTTATAAGCGAGACCAAGGTTTGAGTCTCGGTAAAGGCATTTGGGGTGTAGGGCTATGAATAGCTTCTAGACCCCATCTGGACTAACCCACTAACTCCACTGCTAACCCGCCACTGATGTATATCGAATGGCAAAAAAAAAAAATGATATCCAGGGATTATGTATGTAATTAATGTAAGATTTCAATGGGAAAGGTTATCTAATTGCCAAAAAAAAAGGTTATTTAATTGCTCATTCTAAGAACAAAAAAAGTATAGGAGAGATATATGAGGGGCACACTAGTAATTATGTCCACCCTGATAAGCTTATCTAAAGAGGTGGATTGGGTTTCTGTGAGACTCGTCCAGAGAACGTTTTAGCTTAACCTTGGATAAGAACTAAGGCCATCCTTATATTATCAGACACACCCAAAAAAATTACCAAATTTAACCACAAAAACACCTTTTATAAATAAGCAAGTCACTTTTCAAAAAACTCACAAAATCAGACTCTCTATTTTAACTTCACTATATTAAAATATTCTTTCTTTCTACTCCTACTTCCCACAAAAAAACAAAACACTACTCTAACTACATACAAAAGTAACTTCGGTGCATGAATAGTGGCACACCGAATTTGTTAAGTTACTGTAGCAAAAGTTAAGAAATCTTCAATTTGGTAAGTCGTTTGGTGAGGTTGATATTGGGTAATTTTGAGGGTTTTGGTTGCTATTTTAACCAAAAGTGACATTTGATGAGCCACATAAGGATGCCCTAAGAAGTCTGGTTGCAAGTACCGCCTAGGGCCATATCCCCTCCCTTCTCCGCCCGCACGCTAAATGGGCTGTTTTAGTGTTCTACCAGCGCCTCTTATAAGAGCTCTCAAAACCCAGTCTATATTACTCCCTTCGTCCCAAAATAATAGTATGGTTCACAAAATGAAATATTAAAATTAATGTATTTTTCAAGAAAAATTCAAATATTTTTTGGCAATTCAATGTTAGATATTAATGAGCTCTTTTAATTCATAGAAAAATTTTAACTTTTGTTTAAAAAAATTATTTTTAACTAATTGTTTTGCGAATCAAACTATCATTTTGGAACGGGAGAGTACATAAAATGTAGTTTCCAAAAATAAAATGAAGCACTCTCTCTCTCTCTCTCTCTCTCTCTCTCTCTCTCTCTCTCTCTCTCTCTCCTACATGGAATGTTTTAGTATATTTCTCATTTTTTCACCTGATTTTTTATTTTAATAAACCCTACAAAATGTTTTCCAAAAAAAACATTTTCAAAATATCCAAACAAATCATTTTTTCAAACAAAGTATTATCCAAAAATCACAAACCTTACACATAGGATCGACGATTTTTCCTAGTTTATCACCTCATCGAGTCTAGAATACAAATAGTTTAGATCATCAAAATAGAGCAATGGTGTTCCCATGGGCTGCAACAACATTGTCCAGCCCGACAGTGAACCCTTAGAAAGTATGTTCAATTCATACAATTCTTTGAGAATTTCAAATAAAATTACTAAAATTTCTATACACAATTTTGAACATCTTTACAAAAAAACTAAGCAGAATCTCTTGCCTATGCATTGCACGGGCTTGTTATCATTTATATTCATGAGATCAAGCCCACGCTAGATAGGATCCGATTTTGTTTCACTCGCCTAAAAAGTGGGTGAATATTATTTTCCGGTTCATATCAACTCACAGCGGACTATATATATAAAACCATTGTTATGTTTTCAAAATAGGAATGAATAAAAAATCTCAAACTTACCTACTTTTATTATGATGATTACCCACTAACCTTGTATTAGTATATACGTATCCACTTTTTACAGAAAAAGTGTTGCAAAAATTCCATAATAACCCCCGCTGTAATGATTTAAAGAAGAAACTCTTAGACTTTTCAATTATGAGTCAAAATCAAAATCAAAACCAGAAGCACGTTTCAAACTAAGGCTTCGGTCATTTTGCACCACAGGTACCTGAATTCGAGTTTAATCCTTCCACAACTCCACCGAAAAAAGCAGTGCCGGCCCAAAGCATAGGCCCGTGTCTGGCCCCCCCAAAATGAGCTCAATTTTAGGGCCCCCAGGTCGTATATGTTCGTAGTATATAAAAATGTTATATTTTTGTATATGTGGTTAGGTATATATTGGTAAATGGTCAATGCATGGTGGTAACACTTTTGCATATGCGATTACGGCTTTTCGTATATCAGATTATGTATATTTTGGTAGATCGAACTAACAGTCTTGTATGTGTATTTCCAGTTCCAAACTTTATATGAAACTTACAAGATGTTGATCTTTGTTGCAATAATAGTCTTGTTTACTCTTCTTATAGAAAAAAAAATGTGAAGGGCCTCAAATTGATGATAGAATTGGGGTCTCGCGAAACTCAGAGCCTGCACTGGAAAAAAAGATTCCCTATTTCACTCTTTTTTTTTTGGTGGTTGTTGACAGTAACCTATTTTATCATTCCCGCAGTGGCTTACATCACAGTGCATGGCTAGAAGCCTAAAAGTAGTAGTGCAATTTGAAATTGTCCTCCAAAAAGATTGTTTTAACTCCCAAGGAATTTTACTTCTTTTAAGGTTTAATGTTCGATTTTTTTTTATTTTTTTTGATGACGAAGGAACAACCACATAGCCAGACCACTAATGACCCAATGGCGTGACCCAAATTTCCATTTTTATATTGGAGGGCTTTTGGATTGGGTTTCGTTTGGGATTTTCACCAGAAGTTGGAACATAACTTTAACTGAAAAAACTAAAATTCAATGCGAAGGAGCTAGGAAAAAAACAGTAAGCTTCAAAAACAACATGATCATGTCATAGATTTCTTTATTGACGTTATGTTGCAATCATATATTCATATAATACTGCAAGTTTAATGTATTACAGCTCATAAAAGGTTATTATCCATACTGCACTTTTCCGCCCCTTGTGCATACAGGCTTTCAAAAGGTAATTATCCAATCACATGTATTTTGGGTCCAGGTGCAAAGACCCCAATATTGTCCTCATAAGGAAAGTCAAAATTCTTGTAAAATTTTTAAGCTTGTTTTCGTCCAAATTCAAACCGTGTGCCAACGCTGTAACATTTTGAACTTTCTTTCCAAGTTTAAGGTCCTCCTTGATACGATGTTTCGTTTTGGAGGGCCGGATTGGTAACGAGGTGAGATTGAAATTAAGGAGTCGTTCTCCCAATTGACTAAATGATAATTTTGATAATTTTGTACTTGTTTTTATCTGCAAATTAAAGACAAATCATTCTTTCTAAAGTTCGGTATTTTTCAGTATTACTTAATTTTCATATTTTCTTATATAGATTTTCGTCATAATTTTTTTTAATTAATTATTCATCTCGATGAAAGTAATCAAGAATTCTTGAAATTCCTTAATCGAGTCACAAAATTAAATTAACTTGAATAATGGAAAAACAATCAATCGCACAAACTAGAAAAATAATCAATCACACACGACACAAAGATTTACATGGAAAACCCCAAAACGGGAAAAAACCACGGGAATGAATCATGCACTAAAACCATTGTGTGAATACAAGAGATCTTACTCAGTGTTCGTGTATCCTCACCACGAAGCTTAAAACCTACTTGTCGAATCCACGTTAATCACACCTCTGCATGATTGCCGAATCTTGAATCCTCAAGCCTTCCAACTGATTGCCTTCCGAACTCCACGAAAGGACTTTGTCTGTAGAAAAGTCTGTTGATGTAAGAAACCCCTCGAAGATGACTGTGAGTATCAAAGATTCATCCGATCTTTTGTAGTTCTTCGAGGTGCATACAAACCCTAGCCGCCGAAAGAGATGGAGAGTGAAATAAAGTCTACTAGGGTTATACACAGCCAGGGTGCATATTTTCGACCTAATAAGTCATATATATAGAGTACCGATGGGCTGGAAACTGTTGTGGGTCGTTTGAACATAAAATGTCTGTTTTGCTAAGCAATGAAGGCCAATGTTGCTTGGAGGAATGTCTTGACTAAAAACTAGCGCACTCAAGTGGAAAAACAAAAATTACAATATATGTGATTCTTTTCCACATCCTAAAACAGACGCTCTAAAATAATATAAAGATTACAACTAGATAAACAGGAGAATACACGCAAATGTGTATTTTGATCATTAACGTGCCAACCGAAAAAGAAGCTCGTCTTATGGAGCTTACAATTCTATGTACTTCTTTCATTGGGGGTTGTTCATTCTATTGATGTTTTTTGTTATGGTGTGGAGATCATCTGTATTTAAAAAACTAGGGATGAAGTTTTCTCCTCCACTTTTCTGTTTCTACCTCTGACCTCCCCGTTATGATCTGAGCAGATAATTCTCAATACGATAAGAAAATGGGATGGCATTTTCTTTCCCCGCCCCGTTTTACCCCACTCATCCCCAATTTTGGTAATTCATTTTTTTGTATTTGTATATCAATGTACATTTTATTTATTTAAGTATAATGAGAGCAAAATTCTTAATAATAAATGACTATTTCATTTCTTGGTTTTCTTTTTTTTTTTTTAAATCTTTTTAACTCTCATCACAAAAAAAAATATTTTGCTTTCTTGTCAAATCCTTCTCAAGTGAACAAAGTTAATTAGTACAGTAACAATAGTGAATGGTCGTACCCGTTTATTTTCCAATCCAGGCACCTTCCTGATTTTCCCACCCTGACTCTGCCCCGAAAGAGAACAGAACAAATACGAGGGACTCTAATTTCAACTCCGATCCGCTCTATTGTCGTCCCTTGAAAAAACATTCAGATTAATATCATGATTGTAATTACATCTTCCTTGCTAGTAAATATTATGAAAATAAAAATTGGCGTCAGTCATCCATATATTATGAAAATAAATGGGTATTGAACTTCACACCCTTTCAACACTTGCACCCCCCTTTTTGTTTTTATTTGGGTGAAATTATTGAAATACCCCTCCATTTCAACAACTTATAAAATAGAGGGGTATTTTAGTAATTTCGCCCTAATAAAAACAAAAATGGGGTGCAAGTGTTGAAAAAGGGGGTGTGAAGTTCAATTCCCAAATAAATACACAAGGATGGAATTACAATCATCGATTTATTAGAGTTTTTGCTAAGATGATCTACCAATCCGAACTTGGAAAAGGAAGGAGGTGAGTAGCTGTAGGACGATTACTTAAAATGTTAGTATGATACTACAAATTTTAACCATATTAAGGTTTCTCAGTGCAAGTGGTGGCTAGCTAATGCGGTAGAGCTCTTGGACTCCTCACACTGCATCCCGGGATCGAGTCTCACTACTCCCTCTCCCCATGTAATAGATTAGGAATAACGAATGACGAAAAAAAAAAAGGATTTCTCAGTGGAGAATCACAAACATTACTCTCAAATAGCAAGAGACAGTTACGAGACAAGCACAAACGATATACTTGGACATAGGGGTGCAAACGATCCGAGCCAAGCCGAGCTTTGTAGTCTTCGAGCTCGGCTCGGTAAGTAAACGAGCCGAAAAATCGAGCTTGAGCTTGGCTCGGTCATAAACGAGCCGAGCCAGGGTAATTTACTTTACAAGCCTCCTTAAACGAGCCGAGCCTATACAATCGAGCCGAGTTTTTGCGAGCCGAGCCGAGCCTTAACGAGCTCGTTAACTAAATGAGCCAGAAAATCGAGCTCGAGCTCGGCTCGATTACTTAACAAGCCGAGCCTTATCGAGCTGAGCCACGGGCTGCTCACAAGCAGCTCGGTTCGTTTGCAGCCCTACTTGGAAACCGTAGCTTAACCTACCAATTTTTTTTTTTTTTTTTGCCATTCGATATACATCAGTATTGGGGGGTTAGCGGGGGAGTTAGTGAGTTAGTCCAGAGGGAGTCTAGAAGCTATTCATAGCCCTAAACCTCAAACGCCTCTGTCGAGACTCGCATCCTAATCTCGCTTGTGGGAGAACATGGAGATAACCGCTAGACTACAAACCCTTGGTTGCTTAACCTACCAATTTGCCATAGTTCAAAACGTTTAAAAAGTGTACCCAGAAAGGAATTACAACCTACCCAATACCGCCCAAGGACTCGACCTAACTCCGCAACCTTGATATAGCTCCCGAGTCCTTGTGTGATCCTCGTTGCTATGCAGCATGTTCCTAACACATAGCATTTAAGATAGAGATATGCTACTATTAAAACATTTTGCATAACATATTTATGTGGCACAGTATCATTGAACAATGTAAATGACATCCCTTCAAGATACAATGAAGCTCTGAATTCATATGACTCCGGTTTGCAGAACCGAAAGCCTGTGATTATTTTGATTTTGCAGTTGTGTTGCTAGTTTGCCTTATAAATTGTTGTTAGGAGTCTGATTCGCCTGAGGTTCTTCCCGTGTGCGCATAGGCCCAATCCGTTGGGGATTATCCACGGAGTCACCACATCACATGGACCCAATATACATTGAATGACCCATATCCACTTAAAAGGCTAAGTCTTGTAAGTGGCGAACCACCCAATTGTATATTAAGGTCCAACTTTTTTTTCTATTTATCCGATATGGGACTCATCATTCACACATGTTCCTAACAATTATGATTTTGCATTTATATAATTACCATTTTTTTATAATTCAGGGTTTTTCGGGCCAACTTCCACACACCTCAATTGTGTTGCTACTTTGCCTTATAAATTTATGATTTTGCATTTATATAATTACCATTATTTTATATAATTCAGGATTTTCCGGACAAGCTTACAAACACCTCGGATTAATCTGTACAACTTACCCGTGAGCTAGAGTGACGAAAATCGAATCTCAAACTTGAAACCTTAAAGAGAAAAACATCGAACTTGAAATCTGAAACCTTATAAATTACTACTACTAGCAAAAAAAACTGAACCCTAAAATTTTTAGAGAAAATAAACTCCTAAGTCACAAGCGTAAACAAACAAGCCAACGGCCAACCCAGTCTTTATTTTTATATACTCCCTCCGTCCCCAAATTTTAGTCTCAGTTCTATTCTAATCGGAAAAAAAACTATTTGTAACTTTGAATCGATAATGAATTTTATATTCAATATGGATCTTGTTTGATAGATCTCAATTAGTTCTATAAAATAATGTTTTCAAAATCACATAAAACAATATAAATTACGAAATATAATCAATTAAAAAATAACACAAACATTAAAAAAAAACCAAAATTTAGGGACAGAGCGAGTATATATATCATCAGTAAAAGTACTGTCATGTAAAGCATATTACAATTTACATATATACTATTATTATAATTTATATAGGCATGAATTTACTACTCCACTACACAAAGTCTAAACATCTTCTCCCCACCCTCACGGAAAAATTCTTCATTTCAGACCATTCTAACCCATTCTTGTCCCCACCATTCCATGCCAACTCTCTCTCTCTCTCTCTCTCTCTCTCCCCTTCCTTAAAACCCCATCATCACATGGACCTCTCCCAATCCTCACAAAACCCTAGCTAGCCAATCTCCAAATTTCCACAACCCAAAAAACAAGCAAAAATAAAAAAAAGGTTTCGACGACGCCGATTGTGACAAAATAGCAGGGATTGGGCAAAAGTCATGTGGGGCCTGCGGACCCAAAAAA
>JAXBDA010000526.1:0-81213 GCA_036023075.1 Gaultheria prostrata
TAATTTTTTTCCACAAAATAATAGAACAAACATTGATCTATTAATTTGTGCAAAAAAAATAATTTTTTTCTTGACAAAAGTCTATTTTTTTAGTCCTTGGACTCCGTGCCGGACAAACTTTATGGGACGGAGGGAGTACTAGTTTTCGAGGTGATAATTAATCGATGTGGGATATATTCCAACACTCCACCTCACGTGCGGCCCCTAACTCGCATGTGAAGAGGTCAACAAAGGATCCAAAATATACAGATCACAAGAAACAAAGTGCAACTATGGCACAAGCAAAGGGGAAAAGCCTCCGAAAACCTAGCTCTGATACTATGTTAAAGCATCCAACTCAAAATCAATTGGCAATGAGTGGAGAGGTCGCCCAAGCTCATATACTAGTTTTCTAGGTGATAATTAATCGATGTGGGATAAATTCCAACAAAAATCATACAAAAAGAGGCACAAATTTTACGTGGTTTACGTTGGGTGTAAACCTTATCCTTGGGGAATTGATCAATGGCTTTAGTAATGCTAAGGCAAGGGCATGCTCGAAAGAGCTACAAAGAGAGTTTTTGCAGCAACCCCCTCTCAAATATAAAAAAAAAAACCCGATGCAAGTACTTATAATCAAACAGTACTAACAAATCCTAACCAAAATAGGCTTCTACCCTTAATAAAAACCCTAAAATGGCAAAATCCACAAGGTTGTATAGGCTGGCTTATTGCTCATAGATGATTGAGCCATTGAGGACCTCTAGTTGTTTCTAGCATTTGATTTCTTAAGTTGTCAGTTCAGCGCGTGCGGCATGCCTGCATCTTATCTCAAGCTGGAATTCCATTTACAGTTGTTTCCAGGAGGAATGACCCAAAGCTTGTAATGCTACGTTAAAGTATCTGGTCCAAGTCCCATAGGTTGAAGTATCAAGTTGATTTGTGACTCTTGACTCAAATGAATCTTTTCCATTGAATCCTGCAAATAACTCCTATTATACCGGATTAGCATTAGTACACAATGCACTTTGGGATGGTTTTAATACGCTGGAGACATGTCCAATAAATATTGATTGCAGAATTGATGGAGAAACCTTGAAGTCTTTTGCATCACATTGGCCGCCTCAACGCTGGCAGGAATATGAACCACTTTTAAGTTATTGTCGTGACAATGGAGTCAGGCTTATCGCTTGTGGCACTCCACTTGAGGTGATTATGCAATTTTTTTTTTTTTTGAAGCTTTGTCTAGGGGTATCTTTTGAGATATCTGAATGGTTACAACTAGCATAGGGTGTTCATATTAAATTAGGAAATTTTGTGGCCCGACAGCCTGAGTAAAGGAATAGAAGAACTTAAATTATTATACAGACGCTCAACTATGACCTCAATATCAACTTACTATGCCTCCTTGTTGCAGAAGTCCACTCACAAAAAGACAGGATTGGAGCAACATTAATTGTTACTTCTCGAACAAAACTTAGTGTCAGGAATAACATAGACTGCATTTTCTTTCATGCAGTTCTTTCATTGGCAACAAGTTTTGGCAACCACGATGGTTTCTCTTTTCATAACTAAAGATGCTGTTATACAGTAAAACACTTCTAAGAAAATTGATCTCATTAGCATACCAAAGATACTTTTTTGACTCCTCTTAATTTCTGCATTCTGCCATTTTTATTTTCGAGATTTTGTTCTGGAGTTTTTAGTTCAAGGACAAATCTCTATGACAGCTAAAATGTGTCTTGTCAATTTTTACCCTTTCTTTGGTAAGCAACCTTGTTACTGTCTAGTTGAAGCAACATCGTTTCTTCCAATGTTCTGAATTTCTCCTGATAGTTACTCAGTTTGTGTTGGAGCCTTTTTAGAGAACTTCACCCTTATTCTGGTACATAAATATTTTGGTAGGTCTTGAGGACTGTTCAAGCTGAAGGTATTCGTGGTCTCTCTAAAGCCGACCGCAAGATTTATGCTCCTCCGGCTGGTTCAGGTTTCATCTCAGGCTTTACTTCTATCTCGCGCAGACCCTCAGTCGATATCAACTTTCCCAACCAATCTACCGCTTTTGGGCCAAGCTCATATTTATCTGCTCAAGCAAGAGTGGTGGAGGAATATACAGTTTCCCAGATCATCTCACGAGCAATGTCCGATGGAGGTGCCACCGGTATGCTAGTAGTGGTTACTGGTGCAAGCCATGTTACATATGGGTCAAGAGGGACTGGTCTGCCAGCTAGAATCTCTAGGAAGATGCCCAAGAAAAATCAAGCTGTTATCTTACTTGACCCTGAAAGGCAATACATTAGAAGGGAAGGAGAAGTTCCTGTTGCTGATTTCTTGTGGTATTCTGCAGCCAGGCCCTGTAGTAGAAATTGCTTTGATCGTGCTGAAATCGCACGAGTGATGAATGCAGCTGGAAGGAGGCGAGACGCTCTACCCCAGGTAAGTGGTTCTTGGTAGTCCGTGGGATATGGTAGCTTCTACATTTTCCTTAAAAATCACACCCAGTATCCTATTGTTTAGATGTGTCATGCAATGCTTTGAACTTGTTATCTTTAGACATTGTATGTAACCTAATTAGCTTTTCTGCTGCCTGACTTATTATGTTTTACTTTTGCAAGTTGCTCTGATACAATACTTGCGTTACTCATCTGAGATTTCACGTCAACAGTTTCTAGGCTCTGTCATAGGTATTAAGCAAAGAAATACAATCCCACATTGCTTGGGTATGGAATGGGTGATCACTTGATAACATGATGGACCTCTTACTCATTGCCAATTGGTTTTGAGTTGGATATAAAGTTTCCACATGGTATCAGAGTAGGCCCATTCCACCACGCATTTTAAAAATTTACAATGCACACCCCACAATGATAGACCCACCAAAAAAGTTGCACGATGGCAGACCTCAAAATGGGTTGCATGTGAAGGGGAAGGTTAAGCAAACAAATACAATCTCATGTTGCTTGGGTATGGAATGGGTGATCACTTAATAACATGAGGGACCTCTCCACTCATTGCCAATTGGTTTGAGTTGGATATAGAGTTTCCACAATATGGTGCTTCCATGTGAATGTTTATAATAGGATTTCTGGTTTTAGTTTGAGTCCTTTAGACATCTTATAGTATGTGATTTTATACCTTTATGAACGTTTGTGATTTGGTGAAATAAACGGTGGTACTGTATGGATGAACTTAGTTTTAGTACTTCTTTACCTTTGTGCACTTTTACACGTCTATTTGACACAGTAAGTAAATCTTTTAGTGCATCCACAACCTTTTTGGTTAGTCTTGGCTCTTACTACTTACTAGCATAGCTACAGATGATTTTTTCTGGATTAAACAATTCTAGGACTAAGCCTCAGGGTAATAATTCGAACTGCAAAAACTTTTTTACTATTACTCTTCTATAGAGCAGGAAAAATAAGAAAATCTAAGGATATGGGTGAATTGGCTTTGAAAGCAGAATCAACTACGTGATTGACCAGAATTTCAGCCAGGGAAAAAGTCCTGGAACTAAAGCGAAAGTAAATTGTTACTTAGTAACCATATCTCGGTGCCTATAAGTTAAAATATAATGGTACCATATGACCCATATCATATTAGATCAAGCTTCTAGAGTGGCGCCGTTCCAGATGTTAAGTGTTGGTTGGGGAGGTTCTATATGATGAACTGTCTTTGTATGTTTTCTTATAGGACCTTCAGAAAGGACTTGATCTTGGTGTGGTATCTCCTGAAGTTCTGCAGAATTTTTTTGATCTGGAGCAATATCCTCTTATTTCAGAACTCACTCATAGATTCCAGGTAAGCTTTGTTTTTGGCAATTAGATTTGTGTGTTGTCCAAAGGCTTTCAAACTAAACCCATTTCATCTTACACTACAGTGAGTTTGTTATTGGAACCATCAATCACTTGTTTACCTATTTGTGAGGTGCAAACAGTTAGTGATATATGAGGTCAAATTGGCTAGTGACTCCTAGCTGAACAGAACTCATCCTGATTTGCAGGGATTCAGGGAGAGATTATTGGCTGATCCCAAGTTCTTACATAGACTTGCTATAGAAGAAGCTATATCGATTACGACTACTCTCATAGCTCAGTATGAAAGGCGTAAAGAAAATTTCTTTGATGAGATCGATTATGTTATTACGGATACGGTCAGAGGATCAGTTGTTGATTTTTTCACTGTATGGCTTCCTGCTCCGACATTGTCTTTCATTTCAATTGCTGATACAATGGATACAACTGATAGCGTAGAAGCATTAAAGGGTATACTTGGTTCAATACCGGATAATGCGTTTCAAAAGAATATTGCTGGGAAAGACTGGAATATGAGTCATAGAGTTGCATCAGTGCTTTTCGGAGGTTTAAAACTGGCCAGTGTTGGATTCATTTCAAGTATTGGGGCTGTGGCTGCCTCAAATATTTTGTATACCGTTCGCAAATTACTGAATCCAGCACTTGCTACTACTCAACGGAGTAAAAGATCACCAATTCTTAAAACAGCAGTTGTATACAGTTGCTTTTTGGGAGTGTCAGCAAATCTTCGATACCAGGTAGAACCATTAGCACTCCACCATTTGTGAAGCAATGTATGGATTTCAGTGTTGGTTTTTCTTGTTCTAGTAGAAGTTACGAAAGGTAGAGTTAAACAGTATTCCATATTCCAGGATTCTTTAATGCATCCCCAAAAAATTGTTGCTTCAATTTTCTTGGGCATGAAGGAATTCATGGAAATGGTCCAACTTAAGAAATATATTCCTTAATTTGAGCGAAGTGGATGATCCACATTCAATCAGTAAAGCATATTGACAAACTAGGATGCATGATAATGAACATTTTATCATTGGATTCTTAAACGATGTGTATCCTTCTTGAAGGTATTTATCAGCATTAATTCATTATAGAATGTAATGCTGACCTACTTATAGTTGCCTGTCAATTGCTCCCTCCATTCCTAAATGATAGTCCACCATGTTTTTACGTGCAATTTTTTATCCAAAATATAAGATACGTTCATGCATAATTTTTAAATTTTCTTGACACCAAATTAAAGATCTCAATGAGACCTTTAATTTGGTGTCAAGAAATTTAAAACATTATAGACCAAAGTGCCTGACATTTTGGTTCAGAAATTGCACGTAAAAATATCCTATCATTTAGAAACGGAGGGAGTACGTAGTTCGCACTTCGCATCCCTTCACCTTGTGCATTTCTCCATATTGTAGATACAGAACTCGTATCCACAATCACAGATAAGGTAAGCTGCTAGTTGCTAATATCATCCCTTGTTTGGGGGATCAATGGGTCTCACCAGCATTCCTGAATCTGATTACCCCGTGCTCTGCACTTCGGTTCCCCATGGTCCAGCATGGTCTGCTTTGGGTGGGCCCTTGCGAGTTTATAATGTGTCATTACTAGGAGGGCATCTGAAGTCATATAATTAAGGAACTTTACCCAAGCAATGTATGTCAAATATTCTATTCTGCCAATGATAGGATTTTGAATGTACTTTTGCTTATCGAAGGAACAAGCCCTGAAGCATGCATTATTGAGTAATTGCTTGTGCAGCGGGCATCGGTCTACTTTCTTACTTGATCCTTCATAACTCTTTGGTATAAAATTAACATCAGAATGGATTCTGTGGCAGGTTATTGCCGGAGTAGTGGAGCACAGGATTTCTGACTTATTTGCCTCTCAAACATTACTTGTGAATATCCTGTCTTTTGTTGTTCGGACAGTCAACTCCTACTGGGGAACCCAGGTAAGATAAATCTTATTTTGCTTCCTCAACTTCTAGTTTGTGTCCTCATGCAAACTCATTTCTTTATGTTTCATTTTAAATATACTTAGAATTATCCGATAATTGCACCATATCATGTCTCTTTTGAGAATTTTTCCAGCATTGGTTGTCTCATTGATAGATAGGACCATTTCCTAATGTAGGTCATGCCAATACAAACATAATCCCTGGGACTATTGGCTTCAGTGTTGCCACGTCAATGCATTTTCTAAAATTATGTAGTCAAGAAGATAATAAATTCGTAATGTTTCTTTGAAAAAGAGAAGAAGCTTGCTAACATGTATTAGCGTCCTGTTAGTTATCTTGGAAATTATTGCTAGTGCTGCAAAGGAGGGGTGGATGAGATGATTTTCATTTTGCAATCCGGGAACTGTTCTTGCTTTATCAAACCGATATTATGTTAACTACTATGGTCCTTTTGATCTGTATCCTTTCATTTTGCAATCTGGGGACACTTATCTTGGAAATTATCTACTTATTTATCTTGCTTGATATTTGTTTGATTTTAGTCTCTGAAATATGCAGCAATGGGTTGATTTAGCGCGGTATATGGGACTGCAAGCTAGGAAGAGCAAAACATCCACTTACCAAGCTCCAGATTCTACTCCAGACGAAGCAAGTATTGAAGAAATCAATAATCAGTGAGGTGATAATTTAATTCATCTTGTCATGGTAGTATGTAAAGCTGGTGGCGTATGTCTTAACTTAATTCAAATCTGACATTTATTATTTCTGTTTGCTTTTTCTTCATTGCCAAATTGTATATTCTTCCAGGCTGTGTTTTATACATTTTTGCTAGCATGCGGGGCGAGAACTAATATAAGCAAACTATTAGGACTCTTTTGGAGCTTAGGTTGGGTGTACTTGATTGAAACGTTCTTTATATTTTAGCTATGACAGTTGTGGCGCACCCTTAAGCTAAAAAGCACATTTCATCTTGGATATGCTCGTCAGATTTGAAGAACTTGTGTTGAGCGAGGACAGCACATTGAATCCAATCTGTTATGCTTTAGGCCAGCCAACAGTTAGTTGCTATGAAATATCCTAAGAAATAGGAACTTGCATAATGTGGAGAAGTCAAAGGATCATTTTCTAGTATCTTTTATTTTGCAGTTTGGTCGTTAGGATGACAGAACAACCATAGTTTCCTATTTTGCGACTTGTAAAAATATCCTGCAGCCCAAGGCCTGGAAGCATTACCAAAGGAAATTCAAATTCCCGACCGTTACGAACTATGCCTAATTCATCTACACTCTATCCACTGAAATAGCCCATGCCGGGCCACTATCACGTGCTGTTGTTTCTGCCACAGCATTGCTTTGCATTCTTTGGAGGGGTACATCTCTATCATTAATGGTTGGTTTCATGACTCGACTCATCAACCTCCCTCCTAGTACTCTGTGATGCTGAACCACCAACACGGATGCTGAGCAATCAAGATCCGACGAGGCGAGAAAATCTCCAACGACACCGAGTTCAGGGCACTCGGTCCAGGCCCCAAGACCCTGCAGCAGGGCGGACTCTTGATGTTGCCTCCCAACTAAGATTAGGTCAAAACAGTCTTCCATTCCGCTAATAGATGAAGTCAGCCCTACGCTGTCTCTCACCACCTGTTCTTGATAGGAGAAATCTTCGTTTCCTGTGTTAGCATGGCAGACCTCGTTGATCAAGTCATTATCGAGCTTACGGTCTCTGGCATTGTTGCTTCCAAAAAGAAGAAAACGAATTACGGTTAGTGTGACGTTGGTGTGTTTTGCCATGCGAGCACCATAGGACAGTGATTCTGCGTCATCCGGACCACCGATGTATAGCACGGCAACATGATACATGGATTGGTTGTTGAGAATGGACAATGAGCCTTTCAGAATACCTCGGTCGATGAGGATGCCAACCGAACAGGGTGCCTTCTCGAGGACCTTGGTGTTCATGTGTTGGATGGCTCTTTCCACTGATTCGATCTCGCCATCAATCGCCCAGTGCTTGTGGAACGGGATGACCACAAGGGTTGCATTTTGTTCAAATGCCACCCGACTGATGTCCTCGTGCATCATCTCCATATGGGAGATCGCACTGAACGATTGGACGGTGACGCGCCCTTCATTGTAGACTCTGTACTGATGCAACGCGTTGATGATGTGGCCGGACCTCGAGGTACTTGCGTTTGTCTCCAGGGTTTCAAACGGTTGGTGGGCTATGAGCATGGGAGCTACCCGGCCCACGAGCTCAACAAGCAAGAGTGCTATGACTGCAATGGGGCTCTCCTCGGTTGCGTAGGAGGCTTCTAGAAGGTTCACAACTGTGGGGACATTGTCTTGGTTGTGGATGCAGACTAGTACTCTTAGCTCTGCACCCTCCTTTGCTTGTTGGATGGTCCTTCTCCTGGTCGGAAATTGATGCCTTGACGGATCATAGAGGGCTCTTACCATTGGCGTTATGATGGCTGTCACTGCTACCACCGCTATGACAGCCAAAGAGAATTCTTGTTCGCTCAGGATCTGTCAGTACAAAGCGATTTCGACCATTTTTAGAGGTTAGCAATCACAGGAAGATAGTGAATACGGAAAAAGGGGGAAAAGAATGATTTGTTTGGCACCTGACCGTCTTTCCACAAGTTGAAAACGAGCAGCTCACAAATGCCCCTGGTATTCAGCAAGATCCCAAGCACAAAAGCTTCGCGATAGGGCATTTCAGTATAATGCGATATCACTAGAACCACTCCAATCTTCAGTAGGGTAGCAAAGATAACTATAATCATCACGATCCACGTGGACTGCAACTTAATTTCAAAGAAATTCGTTTTCAGCCCGCTGACAGTGAGGAAGGTAGGATAGAGCAACCCCGTAATTAAAAGGTCTAGCTTTGCCACCAAGGCAGATCCCAATGGCGGCCCCTCCGGCACTGCCAAACCTAAAAGAAGCGGTCCGAAGATATAGTGCTGCCCAAGTACCTCACTAGCTAAACCAGACACAAGGACAGTGCAAAATATAGCAACTACAAACAATTCCCCCACAACCATCCCTTCTTTTGTAGTCGCTAGAATCCACATGATAATTGGTCGGAAAACATAAACAATGACCGCCAAAAGCACGATAGTGGATGCACATGCCAACACGGATCCCTTTAAACTCGAGTTGTCCATTATTGAGAAACCGATCGCAGTCAATGAAATTCCGATCACGTCACAAAAAAGCGATATGCATATGGCGAGGCGGCCAATATCAGTGTTGAGGATCTTGAGTTCGGTCAGTAGGAAAGCAATGTTGGGAAAAGCTGTCAGACACTGGGAAGCAGCTATGAGAGGGAGGGATCTTGCGAGGGACTTGTCCATGGGGATGTAGGCCTTGAGGAGGAGGGAGAGCGAAGTGGTGAGGCCTAGGGTTAATAAGGTAACCGTGATGCCTATTATCACGGCTATCCGTCCCGGTCGTAGCATCATGGTGGGGTCCGTCTTGACCCCCACAAGGAAGAAGAAGAACATGAGGCCAAATGAGGCGACCGTTTCGATCACTATTATGCTTCTCTGAGGGAACAAGCTGGAGGCAAAGTGTTCACCGTGTCCAAGAAGAGAAGGGCCTAATATTATGCCACCCTGATGGACACACATGGTAAAAGTTTTGTCAGTATAGCCACTGATAGCAGTGGACCAATCAGCGTCGTATAAATTGATATGGA
Organism: Gaultheria prostrata; assembly: GCA_036023075.1. Classification (NCBI taxonomy): domain Eukaryota; kingdom Viridiplantae; phylum Streptophyta; class Magnoliopsida; order Ericales; family Ericaceae; genus Gaultheria; species Gaultheria prostrata. The sequence goes on from JAXBDA010000526.1 coordinate 9,448, forward strand.
AAGCTCTACGAACCGAAAAATAAGCACACTACATTTGACAAAAGAGAGAAACAGCTATGTATATAACATCTAGATTGCATGCTTTGCCTGTAACTGAACTATATGTGCGCTTGTTCTAATTCTTTCATGCTACTGGGATTTCCCCCGACAGCTTTTAGAGTGAATATTTTTTTCCATTTTGAATCTTGTTTTGTTTTCTGAGTTTTCACTAATTTTTGGAGCAAGGCTTCATGAAAACTAATTCAACCATATATTAGCTTACTTTACACTCTGGAAATGAAATGGGTTACTTTTTCTTTTCTCCTTTCCAGGTGGTCCCTTGCCGATACTGATACTTTCTTGTTTTTCATCTCTTTCGGTTTTTGCGCCATTCGAAATCGTGCATGCTCTTATCCTCCTTATATCAAAATTACCGGTAAACAAAGGAGAAAAATCAACCTACACAGATTTTGGAGACGATAGTTGATTGTCCGAGAGGCTGGAGACAGAGATCTACGAGCAATGAGGCGAGGGTAATACAAGCGAGTTGCAGTAACAAAAGAGGGGTGGCGTGATTCATTGGATTGTCACCCAACCATAATCCCTTGGAAATTACATTCCGAGATTCAAAGCACACATAGGTCACCGCTCCTATTACAACAACCTCGTCCGCCATTCCTAGGTAAAAACTCAGAGACAGTGAACTCGATCGATTTCAGAAAAAATATGGCAACAGATGGAAATGTCGTATAGAAAAACTGCAGAGGCTCAACACACACACAGATAGATAGATAGAGAGAGAGAGAGAGAGAAGAAGAAGAAGAAGAAGGGTGCGGGCGGGGCGGGAAATGCTGTGGCTGTCCTCGAGTTATGGGAGTGTGATGGGTTAAGTGTTGAGTAGTGGATGGTTTTGATTCAGGTCGTTGCAAGCAAGTGGTTAATGTCTTTACATTTGCTATGATTCTATCAACCTGCCTTTTCTACGGGTATTCTATTTTCGTAACACAGGCACAGCGAGCGAGGGGAAAAAATGGAGAGAGAGTGTGTGGTAAATGGATGGGTTATGATTTTGATTCATTTTGCTGGATTTTTCAAGTTTTCTCATTTGACAGTGACGTGGGCCTAAGGACAACCATAAGTTCAACTTTAATGCATGCTGTTTTGGGGGGTTAATGCTATATTTAGCATGAAGGATATTCGAAATTTAGCGGTCCAAGATGGTATTTTAGCTTGCAAGCATGGCATTCCTTGCTCGCGTGGCAGCATACAAGAAGAAAGAAGGTTTTCAAATAAAATAACGGAAAGTCTAGAGGCATAACTAGTACTAAATATATTGCATCATGTATTGATGTGGTACATTATTCGTTTTAATTTGATAGTCTACTACGAATCTATGTGCAATTTTCAAACTAAAAAATAATGTATTTATCAAAATAATTTTTGAATTTATTTTTTGCACCGTGTGAAAGTTCTCAGCGAAAACTATCAAACAAGATCCTTTGATAAAAAAAATTTATTTTTGTAAGTACATTATTTTTTAGTTTGAAAATTGCACGTAGTTTCGTAGTGAACTATCAAATTGGAACGGAGGGAGTAATTTATTTTATAATCTAATACTCCCTCCATCCCAAATTTCTTGTCCATATACGTGCATTCATACCATTTTTCAATTGCTTATACTCCTACCTTTCAATTTATAATGTGCTTTACGATTTTGAAAACTTCGTTTAATAGACCTCATCGAGAACTATCAAATAACATACATATTGAATATGTATAATATTATACATTTGAAAATGGGAGAGTGATTTCGATCCACACTCCCTAAATTGTTATTCACACCCTTTCTTCGTCTTCTAGTGAACTGTTTATGGGTAAAAAATTTGCTAACAGACAAAAAAGGGAGTGTGGGTATCAATTTGGGAGGTGTGAAAATCAATTACCTTAAAAATATAAATAATTTTTTGAGGTATGATGAATAGTAAAAATGGACAAGAAATATAGGACGAAGCATGTTTCTGTTGTGACTTTCAGCCGTTAAAGTATAAGCTAGAAAATCTCCTACTTCTCTTGGTTCCTTTCTTTTTGAAATCTCGTCATATGGTGAAAGATTTTGTTTTTCTTTCGGCATGAATGAAATGTTGGAGAGTGGAATTTGAACTATTTAGTCGAAGGCTGGGCAAAAAGTCGCAGGTAACAAGTAAATTACTTTCTCCACGTGCTTTTCAAGCTCAAATGTGATTACATATTATCCCGGGGATGATTTTGTTCTTATGGCAATTTCCATGCTTGAAAAATTCTAGGGAATTTTTTTTTAAAAATTACTGTAATAATGATGAAGTTTGTAGGTTTCTCAAAATAAGTCACTTGTCTTTTCTGGTCCGTTTTTTATGTTTGCTAGTTTGGCATGTACTCTTTCTGTTTCTAAATAAGTGTTCATTACGAAAAGTTGTGTCATTTTTCAAATAAAAAAATTAAGTACTTCCATATATCATTTTTCAAATTTTTTCGTACCGAATTAAAGTACACGATGAATACTTTAATTCGGTGCGAAAAAATTCAAAAAATAATACACGAAAGCACTTAATTTTTTGATTTTTCAAAAAGGCAAGAGAGAGCGAGAGTATGAAACACTTATTTAGGAATGGAGATAGTACATGTCTCCTCTCCTTCTCGCTCTGCATATACCGTCTCAGCTTGTATCTCTCTTGTACTTCTCATTTCAAAGCGGTTTTTTTTTTTTTTTGAACATAAAGACATTTATATTAGACTATAAATCAGACAAGAGGATACGCCTAAGCTCAGCTGGAATCAGAGACACACAGTTCTGAGGAAGCAATCCTGAGAATAAAGAGGCTACCCAATGGGCAACATTATTCAGAGTTCTAGGAATCCAGGATACAATCAGATTTAATTCTTTAACTAATGATCTAATATCTTGGATGATACACGCACATTCCCAGGGGGTCCAATTCAGAGACGCTCAACGAGATAAGCTCTTTGTTGTCGTTCTCAATCTGCACCGACTGTAGGTTCATCGACTTGGCCATCAAACAAGCTTCTCTTAACGCCATGGCTTCACCCACCAAAGCTGAAGAGGCAGCAAACTTAAACTTTTTTCCATCTATTAATGCACCCTTGTGGTTCCTGATGATAACTACACCAAAACCTCCAGCAACATCCTTATTCTAGGAAGCATCGCAGTTGAACTTCACTTGATCCTTATCAGGGGGCTTCCATTTTCCATTAGTAGAGGAGGGGGAGTTAGTGCCACTGGAATGATTGGCAGCAGGGTTGCGCATGAGAGACTGCATTTCATCCCAAGCTTGTTCCATCTTTAACGCAATATTCTTGGTACTAATTGGATTTCCTTGGAATATAAATTCATTTCTGGCCTTCCAAATACTCCACCCAGCCATAGCAACCCTGCTTAGAAGAGAATTAATAATGGACTTGCCTAGCTGACTCTCCAAAAACACCACAGGTCCATTTCAAAATAGAACTCATATCCCAATTGGAGATATTTGAAAGATTGCAGCAGTCCCAAACCGGTTTGGTTTTCTTGCACTGGAAGAGAAGGTGCTCGATAGATTCAACTGTTTAGGATATGTCGTTTTCTTCTTGCCCTATCTCTCTCTAGAACTAGATTTGGACTTGGAGTAACAACTTCAAAATCTAAAAAAATAGAGTAACCTCTTAAAGTGCCACATTGGTCACAATAAGTTATATTTTGATTATTTGGTGAAAAAAAAAAATACTCCTTCCATCCCTTTTACGGTGTTTAACTTTCAATATTGGGTTGTCCTTTAATAAGTGTGTGTTTTGAAAAGTTAGTTGTACATTTCCTATTTTGCCCTTAAAAGTAAATTCCTTTTTTGAAAAGTTAGTGGGTATTAATATTATTGACAATGGTAAGTAGTGAAAAATAAATGTAAAAGTTTATGTGAGAAAAAATAAATTGGAATTACGAGACAACAAATTTAATAAGGGACAGAGGGAGTAGAGTGGATTGGAGATGCTCTCTACGTTTCTTTTGTTTTTCTTATTGTAATCAACGTGAATTAAAATTAAGGTGGGAGAGAAAGAGAGATGTAATTTTATAAAGTCTTTTAATTAATAACGATATTAAGGCTGTTAATGGATAATTTTAATGTGAGGATGAAAAATTTAAGTATTAAAACTAACTAGGATGAAGACTTTTAAGTATTACTCCATAATTAAGTTCCCCAAATTTATACGAGTACTTAATGAGGAAATTCGTTTAAAAAAAGGGTATTGAACTTCACACTCCCCTTTTTCTTTTTATTAGGATGAAATTATTGAAATACCCTTTTATTTTCTAAATTGGAGGGTATTTCAGTAATTTCACCCTAATAAAAATAAAAAAGTGGTGCAAGTATTGAAAAATGAGATGTGAAGTTCAATTTCCTGAAACAAAAGAAGAGTTTTTCAATACGTGGGGCTTTGAGCCACGTGCGTTTGGGATAAGAACGATGACGTGTTTTCGAATACCATGTGCCGGTACTTGGATAAGGACAAAATGAAATACTACTGAATCACGGGGGAAACGGCTAAAGTCCTCTTTATTGAAATCTACCGCATAACGCCGCTAGATTCTTTTATGAGTGTCTAAAAAAATTCCAACTCCGTTAGTTTGAGATCTTATCCAATAAAGCCACGTATATACATAATTAATTCTTTACTGTATCGAGCGTCATGATTGGTGGCCCATTCTTGTCTGAATTCAATGTCCCGTCTTTTTTTTTTTCTAAACAAATACTCCAATATCATCTACATTTACTAGTATAATTTATGCTTATTAAAGGTGTTCAGCAGGGGGTGTACCAAAAAACACAAAAAAAACCGTGAAATCGGAGCGATCGGATTGAACCGGTTTATTGGGATTAGCTATATGATTTATTGAATTGGTTCTGATTTAAAAAAAAATGAGAACGGAATATTTTGGTTTGGTCCCTAGGTTAGTATTATCCTTCGTAGAAAAATACTAATCCAATTTAGAACAATATGAGTAAAATAAATGAACATACACGGGAATTAATCAAAGAGAATCACATTACTGAGACGAACATCCACACAATTTTTGGCAAAAATAGGTAACTTTAATATTGTTGAATCATTTCTTACTTTTTGTACCAGTTTCTTGATTTTCCATGTCCATTGAACTCCAGATAGAAATTAGTGTGCTCAACATTTCTGAAAATATAAATAATTGTGATCTCAAATGAAAATTTCACAAAATCTACAATTGAGATCACTATGGAAATGTAGTAATTTGGGTTAGTACGAGAACCTCAAGTCCAAAAAGTAGCACTATTATAAATAAAAGTATTTTCCAACAAAAAATAAAAAAAGAGAAAAATTAAGGAAATAATTTTCACAACTACAGTAGTTTTTTGTCTTCTAGCAAAAAAAAAAACACGGGGCATGAAAATCATTTGCCAAAATTAAAACAGTGTCAATTTCGTAATATCTTTCCAAACACCAGTCCTTTTCGTTATCATTCTTGTATATATTCACGGCGGTAGCTCACGGATAATTCTCCTCAATCTTCTCCGTCCACGGTCCACCAAACATATCTCTGAATTCTGAAACTCTCTCTCTCTCTCTCTCTCTCTCTCTCTCTCTCTCTCTCTCTAATACCTTATCGAATCGACATTGCTCTATAGGAGCTTAGCGGAATCAATGGACGTGCTTGCACAAAACTCATCGGCATCGTCAACCTTGAACCCAAACGCTCCGATGTTCGTGCCGTCGTCGTACGAGGCGGTGGAGGACTTCTCCGACCAGTGGTGGGCCCTCGTCCACTCCTCTCCCTGGTTCCAAGACTACTGGCTTCAGGAGCGTTTCCAAGATCCCCAATCTGACCCTATCTTCTCCGATAATGACGATCCTGCCCCTCTCCTCCCCGATCTCGACTCCCTCTTCGATCCACCCATGATCAAACGTAAGTGTGCCCCATCGAACTCGTCCGGGTCTCCGATCCAACTCGTTCGTTAATGTTTTTTTATGAACTTTTTGCGTTGTGTGATTTAATGCAGAGGAGAAAGAGGAGAGAGAGTATAAAAAGGATTTGGTTTCGCTGCGGACGGTGAAGTGGCGGAATGCGCGGGTTTCGGCGGAGAATCCGAGGTACGCTGAGAAGGCTCCGAAGATCGTGAACGTGAAGGTGAGTCCGAGGCCGATTCAGCAGCCGAGGTAGAGCGAGTTGGGCTCACACGACTCAGTGAGTTAGAGGAAGCCCGAGCTAAGGTTTCTCTTCAGAATTTCTAGATTGGTCTTTGCTTCGTTTGTGTCATGTGCAGATCTGACTGCCTTGTAAATTTTGCTTGTAATTAGTGGAAATAAATTTCGACGTAAATGCATAATCGCGAAGGGAATAACTTCTTTATGGACCCAAATTTCGACCCAAACACGAGAATAACTTTATTTACGTAAAGAAGTTAGCACTGGTCCGAGCCGTTGGATCTCGGAATGCGTGGCCGAGATCCTCACATCTGCGAATGGGGTTGCAAACGGTCCGTAAATAAGGTATTCTCGTGTTTGGAATGAAAGGATAGTTAAAACAGTGCACTCTCTAATTATTGTTAGAAAGAAAATGGGAGAAAAATTAAGAAATTTTATTTTCTGCTGTTTGGATTGGAGGGAATCGATGAGAGAAAATAGCAAATTTAACTAGTGTGCACAGTCAAATTTTCGTTCCTTTTTCCTTCAGTTTCCCTTCCATTTTCCTTTCACAAGGCGTTTATTATTAGTTTTTGCTTTTTGGAATGACGGATTATATTGAACGAGAAAGGTCAATTGGACTAGGTTACAGAATTTAATTGAAAATTTGAAATACAAAGAAGGCTAGGAATTGAAATCAAAACAATTAGCCCCATATTTGACTTCAATTTGTAACCAACGGGCTTGTTCGTTTGGGTTTTCGGAATTGGGTTTCAAAAACCTTCACTTGTTCGGTTTCCCCAATGGGTTTTCTGCCCTTGTTTCTTTTGAAGGGTTTTGAGAATTGGTTCTCAAAAATCCATTTGGGTTTTCAATAAGGATTTTGAGAATCGGTTCTCAAAAATCCTTCCAAACAAGATGAACAATTTCGGGGAATCATTCTCAGCTCCAAACATTTTAAGTTGTAAACCAGAGCCTTCCCACTTGTGTTTTGCAAGAGCTTCAATCCTTTCCACCATCTCACGACTCAACAGCTTCTTCCCGTCTCCAACAACTCCGCTTCGGAAAAACGAGCTGAACTTTCATTCCTCCTGACCAATGGACTCTTTCTTCATCATCCCTCTTAACATCCAATTTACTTAGCCTCTCGTGGCTACATGTCCACACCACTTGCTCAATCTCCTCACCACTCAAACTACATCCCAAGAATGTTGCAAAGCAAAATAAAATGTCCCAAATTATGCACTAGTAGCAAAATGGGGTGCGGTGGGGGTATTAATTGGTGTAGGAAGGTAATTTTAACGGGGGTATTAGGGGTCCGGGTTGATAAATAACACCCCTCCCATTTTTCCTCCCAAACCATTCCACTATGATGGGTCCGGGTTTAGTATTACCCCCAAGTTTATTACCCCTACAAGACCCATCCAAACGGGCCCCAAGGAGTATATCGGATGTGAGAGGATTGAATTGATTTTCGATGGAAATACCAGATTTCATAGTATGAGATGTAAGCCAGAAGCCCTTCCATTGGAGGAGAGTGGTATTCGCCACTAACTTCCATTGTGCTTGGGGCAGATTAGATGAGAAGCCTTGAGAATTAGTATCCATTGGAGAGAGAGAGAGAGAGAGGGAGAGATGTGATTGTTTCCTAGCAGAGTAGGTTCGCCTTTTTATACACGTACAGTAGGAAAATGTACGAAACGAGATTCACTTGATCAAAGGTTGAAGCTGTTGATTTTATCCCCAATTTCAGCCTCCTTTGAAGACCAACAATCATAAGAGATTTCTCCCATAACATATTTTTCCCACTAATTGAATTCGGTTGCATCATGAAACTTGAAACATTAGAACGGCTCTTCGAGATCATTACTGAATTGTTGCATGCTCCTTTGCTCGTTTGTCTTGTTAAGAATGCAAGAATTAATAGAAGAATGGGGTTTGAGGTGGGGAATGTTGCCAATTGAAAACGCTCTGGAATCCATACAAATTTAGGACAACTGAAAATGTCAGCTTCAAAATACACTTTTGGACGATCAGGATGCAACGTTTAGGTACCACGTAGGCTCGGCCACGTGATACCCATTAGGTACCCAAAAACTTTTCCTAATAAGGTGTTCCTTTTACAGTAGTAAGTTTTTCCTCCTCAATTCGTGTGAGTGATTCCCACGAACATAACAATTGTTATCAGAGTTTCATTGCGAGGGTGAGTCCCCCAGAAATTATGGTTTTATTCCTCTATTTGTATTCACCGGAAAAAAAAAGTTGCGAGAGCCTATTCTTATGTCAATTGGTCTACAAACTCTGCCTCATTATTCCAACAATGTGAAGTCTCTTTTACTTTGATTATTTTTTTGAAAATATCCAAATGTTTTTGGGTGGCATTCTCGAAGCCAAACAACGTACAGAGAATATTCAAAAGGTTAAGATAAGTTGTCATTCGAAAATAATTAAGTATGGATCGCAAATTACTACAATGAGCATAAACTTAATTAGTATTTTGGCCCAAGAAGTGAAAGCCCAACAAACAAGCCCAAAGTTAAGTTAAGATATTATTGGAGTAGATACAAATAATTTTTAAAAGCTCTATAATATCTAACTTCTGGAAGAGATCTTTAATATGTTTGTTAAGTATCTAGATATTTTTTTAGCAAAAAGTCACACGTCTAAATCTAGAATTTACTGCAAGTGGTGGCTAGCTTATGCGGTAGAGTTCTTGGATGCCCTACACTGTATCCCTGGATTGAATCTCATTCTCCCCTCCCCATCTTTAATATGTTTGTTAAGTATCTAGATCTTTAATATGTTTGTTAATATGTTTGTTTTTTTTGCCCAATCTTCGCGTTGGCCTTTAAAAACACGTTTTAAACGCATTGGACGGTTCGGATTGCCGAAATTTGATCCGGAAATAGGAGAATTGGGTGACTCCCACACTTTGTTAAAATGTGGGATCCCTCATAGGAAGGAGACTATATATATATATATAGAATTTACTTAAAATATTATCTTGTATAAAAATATCTTTGGACTAAAAACTTTCATAGAGTAGTATAAATAGAGATGGGTTCTAGCCACTTTATACCAAGCCAAAAGTTTGAGTTCAAGCGTAATACAAATGTTTTTCTTTCTCCACTCTTGTCGTAAACATTTCTCCTCTTCCAAATCTTGTCCAATTAAACAATAGAAACCCCATCCTCTTGTCGTAAACATTTACCCTCACAGCAATTTCATTCCCTCTCTCACGATTTTCTCTCGCATTATCGATGATTTAATCGTTCATAAACCGCTATTGTGGTTGAATCCACGGAAGAAATGTAGGGCTTTCAAAGTTTACCGGTTGCGTAGGTTTTGTTGTTTTCGTGTAGCCATAAAAATCGTAAGGAGATAATAGTGATGACTAATCAATAAATATGGCAGAGGTTTGATACATTAGGGTAACGTAAGCGTAAAACGGAATCGAGATGACGAAATACATTTTTCTATGCGTGTTGTATTTTGTTCAGACGTTCCGACTCTCTTCGAGGCAGAACCAGGGAAAAAGAAAAACAGAAAAGTTGATCTCGAACGTTTAAGCAATTTTCATATGAACTCGTCGCGATCCGAGGTCAGGAGAAAAAGTTATAGATTATAGAAGAAACTGAAGTGCCACATTTTAGAAAGATACTTTTTTTTTGCAACTCGTTTTCACCTTGTTTAATATAAAAAGTTATAGATTATAGAAGAAACCGAATTTGTTGATAATATATTATACATCATGAAATTCTCTATTTCGTCGTTATATCCCGTTTCGATGTTATGTTTGATTTGTGGATTTGGGACATTTCTAGTCAGCATCGGTCTTGAGCCAATCGCAAATACTTCCTAGAAGTTTTGAGCCATGCTATGGTCCTAGGAGTTGGTCACGGTGGATGGGCACATACTAGATTATTTATTTGTGGATGGTAACTGATACAGGATAGCGTTTTAGTTTGAATCGAAAATTTGGAATTATGAGATGGAATTTGTAAATGATGTTGGTTGTTGAAAATTGAAATCCATCGAAATGGGTGTGGGTTGTGAACTCTTGGGAATTGAGAATGAATCTACTGAATCCACCATGTTGAGTTTTATCTGGATAAATCCACCACGTTCAGAAAATGATGATTTGATTTAAGTTATTGCACTTGAATATCTCTGCTTAAATTATCTGTTGCATGAACATGCTTCTATAAAGCCCAGCTTTGGATGCCATTGTCAGGGATTATCTCTCATTGTACTATTTTGTGATCCTGACATTTTACCCCCGGTATAGAAGATAACTTTGGAATACAAAGGAACCACCCACCGATTATGAGGCAAAACCGGAAAGAAATTATCAACCAGAATCATGGCTCTACCAGTAGTTCTTTTGTTTTAGATGGCTCGGACTTCTTTTAAGTTAAGAATTTAGATTAAATTTAAAAATTTTAAACAATTTTGTATTTTTTTTAAAACAATTTAGTAAATTTATTTTACCATTGTTAAATTTACAATATATTTTTTAATGTATCGATCTTCGGCCGTGACATCTTTATTGTTGACTTTTTCTGTCATTTTAAAAGGGAGGAAGTCATTAACATTCAATAATTGTCGCTTCGTGGAGAAGAAAATGATGGGTCTTCGCTACATATTTCTTTTATGCTAAAATTAACACTCTAATATATATCTAGCTTATTACGGTTTGATCTATTTCTATCAGGATGTGTCATTCGAAATTGCAAAATGATGTTGAATATGTGCTACATGGATCTGTTTGTGGGATGTTATACTTAAAACTAGGTATTAGGCAACGTGCTCGTACGAGGTTAATGGTTGTAGTGTTTGCCCGTTAGTAAAAATTAAAGATGTGCATGCTATGTAATTTTTTACTTAATTCAATGGGTTTAGAAATGATATATTTTTTTGGTTTGTTTTGGGTTTTTTTACAACTCAGATAAATTGTTCATTTATTGATTTAATATAATGTAATCCAAAATGTTAAAATTATTTGTAAATGATTAAAAGAATTTGGTTTTTCGACAAAACATTTTATAAGAGATATAAAAGCAACATATATAAAATAGTGGGGACCCAAGCGAAACTTATAAAACAAAAGGGGAAATTGCGCAATTGTGCAACAAAACAATCAAATTACCAAAACAGCCACAGGGAAATCCAGTAATTACCAAAATTAGATAAGGCAAGCCATAAATTGAAGGGGTAAAATCGTCCAAATTAAGCCAAATGTGGTAAGCCATGGAATTGGGTCAAGGCTCTATTATAGCCTTTGGTATGGATATATGCGTACCATTGCATTTACTTTTGATGGAGTTGGCTCAGTCATGAAAATACTTTGTTGGACATGGCCTAGCATCGGGTCGCATAATTCTTTATTGGGTTAAACATACTTTTAACATCACCTAGACGTGATGGGGTTTTAGTTTTGATCTCGATGTAAGTGTAGTGGAATTCCTCAGAGATAGTGGTGGGGTGTGACATTGCAAAATTTCCTAAGAGATTTGATTAGGTACTAAATCTTCAATTCCATTTAATGTACCAAAAATTTTACTCCCTCCGTCCCATTTTGTTTGTCAATCATTCATTTTATCTTTTTTGTGTCTATTGTCGATATCTTTCAATCTATAATATTTTTTTTATGATTTCGAGAATTTCATATTATAGAACAAATTGAGATCGATCAAATAAGATCTATATTGCATATTTTTGGAGATCCACATTGAAAAATATAAGCAATAGATACAAAAATACAAAAGAGACAAAAATGAATAATTGACAAATAAAATGGGACGGAGGGACTAGTTTTGATTGGCCGCTTAAATTTCTTGTGCGTTGTACGCGTTATTGTTAGTTTACACGTAAACTCGGAGGCGGTTATTTCACAAAATTAACATAAATTCAAAACTGACTTATTACGCTTTACGAGACAGGTCACTATCTCACAATACAGCAACCAAAAAAATTGACTTAAGGCTGTTTCTTACCTAAGAGCATCCACATTTGAGGCTCTTTAGAAATATTAGTTATATGACAAAAAATGTAAAAAGTGGGTCCCAAAAATTATGTGTTAGAGAGTTGTTAGGTAGTGAAGGTAAAAGAGCTCCATTTGATATATTTAGAGGGTTTTTTAAGGAATAAAAAAGTAAAAAACTATTGGAAAGTGTACCAGTCCCACACTCTCTCTCTTCTGTCTTTGCCTTCAATCTTTCCTTCTCTCGCTTGTTTCTCTTTCTTCCCTGACACCTCCTACCCTTTTCTCTCACACTTTCTCTTTTTTCTCTACTGTTACCGTACCAACCACAGAAAACACACCTCTAGCTTCCGACACAAAAAAGGGGTCCTAAAAATGTCAAATGGAGCAAAATAAAATGAACTTCTTTGTTAGCTGTGTAAAGTCTTACACTAAAGTGGTCTAAAGTGATCAAATGTAGATGCTCTAAGCCAGTTTTTGATACTAACACCAGGCCTAAAGGGGTAATAAGTTAGAAAGATTAGACAACACAATGATTTTCCATTTACAAAATCAACTCGATTTCATATGTACTCAATCAATTCGTTTAATATTTCAATCAAAATTCTAAATTTACTACTTTCTCCATCCCTAAATAATAGTTCATTATAAAAAATAAAAAAAACGAGTAAATTTTTTAATGAAGAAATAATATGCTTCCGAACATAATTTTTAAATTTGTTGACACCAAATCAAAGTGCTCAATTAATTATTTCATGTGGTGACAACGAATTTGAAAAGTTATGTTAGGAAACATTTTATTTCTGGATCTATAAATTACAAGTATTTTTATAATGTGCTACTCCCTCCGTCCCCTTTTTTAGAGTCAACATTTCCATTTTGGGCTGTCTCTTAATAACCGTATGTTTTGAAAGTTAATGGGTAAAAGTTTGTACAATTATCATTTTGTCCTTTTGAAAAGTTAGTGGGTAAAGAGTTAATAGGTAAAGTGGAGGATAATTTTGGAAAGTGAAGGTAAAAGTTGATGTAAAAAGTGTAAAATAGAGGTAAAAGTTGATGTGAAATATGTAATGATGATGTTTCTTTAGTAAGTTGGATTTACGAAACATCACACTTAAAAAGGGATGGAGAAAATATTATTTAGGATCGGATTGCGTAATTCTGAATAAAATGTTGGACGGATTAACCAACCACTTTACCAATCTTCAATCAAAGAATTTTTTTTTAAAAAAATCAAAGAAATTTTTTTACGCAGTAGACATACATGAGGTAGAATTCTCTGTACCCACCCATCGGTACCCTAGGATTATTCCCAAAATATTGGCGCAAGCAAGATTCCCAAGTCGTGCAAATTAAAATTCGAAGTCCGAGTATTTGGTTCTATTTTGAAAATCTTGAATCAATCACCCTTAAAAAAGTGAACCTTGCTATTTGCACAGATGGAGGGTACCGATCATGTACAAATCGGTCTCGGAAATCTACTTGTGGGTCTCACATAAACGATTCGAGCCGTTTAATCATCTCAAAATTAAATTCTTAGGGCCCCACGCGAGAACCAATGCAATCGGACAGCTCTAAATGCTCGATCCAAAATCACCCCATTTCACTCAAAAAAAATTGAATGAAATAGGGTGATACCGAGCACTTACGACCGTCCGATTGTATTGATTCCCGAGTGGGCCTCTCAGAATTTGATTTTAAGATAATTGAACGGCTTGTATTATTTGTATGAGACCCGTAAATAAATCTCCGAAACCGATCTGTACATCATATGTACAAGGGGGTCGGTACCCCTTGATTTTCCGTGAATGGTTAAAAAATTCAAGCTTACAATAATTTGAAGCGAGGCTTGGCTCATCATGTGGGTAGTTTTCAACAACTACACTCCTCTCCCGGGCCCCAGGTCCCTACCACGCACCCACAAGTTGACGTCAACTGACAACAACCGTTGACGTTTTTAATAGGAGTAAATTTTAAATCGCCACGCGCAAGTTCGCGATTATACACACCACGCGCAAACTTGCTAGTACTAATACACACTTTTTTTTTTTTTTTGAACTGGGAAAAAGGTGGGAATGGGTGACCAACGTAACAATCCTTCATGGGCGTGACCATTGTGATTCCCGACCCGTTGTGGAATGTCCGGTTGAGTCATGGATACTATCCGAATAGGATATTCTGTCACCACAGCACCACCTAAGCGACTAGTTGGCAAAGACCCTCTATGCAAATCCACACAAGTCCCAACAATGGAATGGGAGGGATTCAAATCTAGAATGTTCATGCACAGAGAGGGAGGAGAATCTTATCTCACTAACTTTGGTCAACTAGGCTATACTACCTCAGTGGTAATGCACACATATGCACCTATAAAATAATGTACGAATTTTTGTTTAAAAGTTATAACACGAACCATTATGTTACGATTCATAATGGAATTTTATTGCTGAAATATTGTGAGAATCAAATGTTGTGAATCTTAGTGGAAATGTTATGAATCATAATGCTGAAAAGTTACGAGTTTTTAGTATTCCCTCCGTTAAAAAATGATAGTCCTTTTTGGGACTGCGTGCATTTTCAACGGCTAATATCTTTTAATTTATAATACTTTTTATGATTTTGAAAATTTTGTATAAGAAAATTAATTAAGATCTATTAAACAACATCCATAATGTATAGTATTTTTTAAGGTTCACATTAAAAGATGCAAGCCATAGAAAATGACACGCAGTCCCAAAATGAACTATTATTTTGGGACAGAAGGAGTATAAAAGTTACGAGACGCACAAAAATGTTATGAATTATTATGAAGTGATATAATTTAGATCACACATTATGTACATATGTACACACCTTTAAAAAGTGTATCGTAACTTTCTCCGAACTCACGTATAGATTTCAGTGCAAAAAGGTCAACATTAGCAATAATTTAACCCAGCGTATCACGACCCGCCACGTGCCATCTTGCATCCTGATTCGTTCCCACCCCTCCTCAATTTCCTTCCAAGATTCGTCACTAAATGAGTCATGCTCCGCACCAAAATGTACACCGCTTCTGTGGGACTCATTCGAAAATGGGTCCCACATAAAATGATTGGAGCCGCTTAATATTTTTAAAATATTTTTTTAAGGATCTTTGTAAAAAATTAGTTCATTCTAACATCGGTAAGATTTCGAATCCTGTCAGTAAATTGGGCGCAGAATCGATCGAGTCATTACCGGTGTTAAAATGAGCTAATTTTTTGCAGAGGCCCTTAAAAAATTATTTTAAAAATATTAAGCGGCTCCGATCATTTGTGTGGGATCCAAAATGGATCCCACGGAGGTGGTATACACCAAAATGGTGTATCCATAGGTTTTCCTAAATAGCCAATCCAATTGGCATAATTCTCTCTCTCTCTCTCTCTCTCTCTCTTCTCTCTCTCTCATCTCTGTTTTTGTCCCTTCTCCTTTGAGCTTCTCATTGTTCTTCAGTTCTCACACACCTGAGGCTTCACCAGTTGAAAAATTAACAACAATTCAGCAAAATGGGAAACGTCCTCAGGGTTCTGTACGGCCAATGCTGCAAGCCCTCGGCGGACTCCGATTCGCTTGGGCCCCACGGCGTGTCGACCGCCAACGCCGGTGTCTCCGCCCTTGCCCAAGATCTCTACCACTACGAAATCACCTCCAAGGTTTATACATGCCTCGTGATCATCACCATTTTCTTACATAATTCAGCCCTTTTTTTTTTTTTTTTTGAAATTCTGTTGACGAACTTCTAATCTCCCTTTCTGGTTAAAAGTTAGTAAAATTGTTCTGTTTTAGGTCATAATCTGAGTTTCCAAGCTAATTAGGGATCTGGGTTTCTTTAATCTAATCCCCCATTCAATTAATTTAATTGGGCTTTCTTTGTTGTTTAAAGGTTCCTGAAGGACTCAGTAAGAATGCAGTTTCGTCGAAGAAGGCTCAGGCTAACTGGTAAGTAGTATACATAATTTGATTTGTAAATTGTGAAATTAAGTACCCCAAGTACTTTAATTAGGTTTATTTAGCTGCTTGATTATCCTTTTCTTTTTTTTCTAAATCAATTGAGTTTCTTTGAATTTACAATGAGGGAAATGAAGGTATAAGAAACTTTCAGTGGCATGGAGAGATTCAAAACCTCCACCAAGAACACCAGAAGAAGCTTCAAGGCTGATTATTTTGACATTGAAGAGACATCACAAGGCAGATGTTGAGGTAAACATAACATAAATTACTTGAGAAGATTAGTCTGGATCGTCCAATTATGTTTTGTGCCGTAGCCCCAACATAGGGTTCACATCATCAATGATTCAAGCCGTTCACCTTTTAGGTTTTTGTTTGTGGACATTTTTTATGGAGCAATTGGGAATTTAGCAAAAACAATCCCGAAAATTGTTCCTTGCAACATATCAGACTCTAGGTTTTGAATCTGTTTCGAGCTCTAGGCTTTTGAAATGGAGATCATTTGACACAATGGTATGAACGCTATACCAAGACAAACCCATGGAAGTAAATAGACACTATGTAACTTTAACGCACCAAAAAGACTGTATGATGACTATGCCATGGATCTGCCTTGTTGGCAGGTTGAAATTTAGCCGTTTGAACCTTTTGTGCTTTTGCAGCTGCTAAACATCTGGCCAAATTCGGCTTTTGTTTTAGTCATTTTTAACTGTCATTTGTGTAGGAATTCCATTGGAGTACTCAAAAGTGGATGAGTGATAAAATATGGGTTTGATAGGTTGTAAAAGCATTTGCATCTATCTACCATGGAAATGACTATTTCGCCATTCAAATGCCAAATTGTAGCATGCTCTGATGTCCAAAATGCTATAATTTGTTATTTCTGCTCCAGCGCTACGATGTCCAAAATGCTATAAATTGGTGATTCTTTGACTAGATTAACACACAATTGTTAATTGTTCAGATCTTATTAGACAATTGTGGTCATGACAACTTGACAAGGAGACTTATCATTAATCACGTCATTGAAAACAATTGGGGTTTCTTTCTTCAACGTTGTTCCCCAATTTCAACCTTGAATATTATACAAATCATTTCTAAATATCTCTTTACATTAGCAAATAGCAGCTTTCTGCGGTAGTAGAGGTCGAGGCATCACTATTCACCGGGAAAGATCATAGCACTCGTTGATTTCTATTTGGTTGCGAATACTCTTATTGAGCAAGTGGGAGAAATTAGAAAAGCTTCGAGTTCAATAGCTTTCGATAAACCATAGGTCCAGCCATGCACGGAGAAAAGCTATGGTGTACCCATAGCAAGGCTCTTTTTTTTTTTTTTAGGCTTTCGCAAGTGGTTCAGCAGCTCCATTAGAATTGTTCTCAAATACTAATTCTAGCAGGAGGACAAATTTGTCTTTTCACTAACTTTCTTCTTCCTCCCCAAATCTGTGCCCCCAATACCGCCCCTTCACTCCCCTTCCTAAGTTTTCAACTTACTCTCATTTTTCTAGATCTGATTCAAAACAAATTCCTGGGTTTTACCGAGGTTTGACAGCTAAATCCCAGAAAAGATTTCTGGTTCTTTTGGTGGATGTACAAGGAAAAGGGAACCGAGAAATGGGTTTGTGTGGTGTTCCTTTTGGAAGAAAGAAAAAGGAGAAGAAGAGCATGGGGGTGTTTTTTCATCTCTCAATTCTGTCTTCCTTGGTTATGGTGAGCGGTGAGCCTTTCACTCCAATTCTTCGTCTGCTTTCTCTAACTTACGCTTATGGGTTCCCTTTTGGAGAGAGAGAGAGAGAGAGAGAGAGAGAGAGAGAGAGAGCA
Source organism: Gaultheria prostrata (assembly GCA_036023075.1). Taxonomy (NCBI): domain Eukaryota; kingdom Viridiplantae; phylum Streptophyta; class Magnoliopsida; order Ericales; family Ericaceae; genus Gaultheria; species Gaultheria prostrata. The sequence continues at coordinate 27,385 of JAXBDA010000526.1, forward strand.
TTCTGTGGAATGTGAAGAAGACATTGAGATCTCAGAAGTACTATATCTACAACTCTGCCTCTTTGTATTCAAATAACTAAAGTAATAAAAACAAAGGATGAGAAATTGAGAAAATCATCCAATAAGAAATGGAGAACCGAGAAACCTATGGTATGTTACCATGTTTTTGGTTAGTTACGAAAGGGGTGTACTTTGGAAATATATAGTAGTACAAATAGTTTTGGATGATGGTACGCTATTTTTCGTGTCTAACTGTCTGCTACTAGTGTTTTTGGTGTATGGTATGCATATTTTTTGGCTTATTAACACATTGTTTTGGTATTACGCATTTCTTGGTTGAAGTTATGACTGTAGGGGTGTACAAAACACCCCAAAAATAATCACGCTTTTTTTTTTTGTAAGCCAAGTAATTTATTTTTGTGTTAGCTATGCATTTTTTTTTTGGTGCTGAGTTACAAATTTTTTTATAACCACAAATAACAAACTTTTTGGAGGGGGTACCATAGCCTTCTCCATAAGAAATAGGTAAAAACATCGTCTAATTGTCGTATCTTTTATATGGCGAAATCATGGAGCTATAACATTCCAAATAATTTTAATTCTCTTGTAATCCATGTACAAAGACCTAGACAATGAACGGCTTAAATCATCAAAGTATGCCCTGTGCACGACTCCTGTTTTCCTTCTCCTCAATATGACATTTCATTTGTGGTTGGTTCCTTTGAGCAGGGTTTACTGGCTTTCTATGGTCTCCCTCTTCCTCATACTCTGGTTGAGCTCTCCACTGAGTTACCCACCTCACTGCCCCATGGACTCAAGTTTGAATTGCAAACTCTACCAGTTAAGAACACTAAACCACATTTCACAAATCTTTCCAATTCTCCTAATATCCCAAATATTAATTGAGGCTCGTTATGTAATCAGGTGGATGCAAAAGCTGTAGCAGATGGCGATGGCATCACAGTATACGTGAGCACGATGGATCCAAGAGAGTCGTCTGTTGTTCCGAGGGACGTTCATATGGCAGCTGTCGAAAGATCTGAAGCACGCGCTGAGAGGAATTACCCCAAGGCAGATGCACTGCAGAAGAAAATCATCGATTCCGGATATAGGTTTGTTACACAAACTCAACACGTGAAATTTCTATTCATCGGTTTCTGTTACCGGAATCCATCTTGTTTTGTATTGCCACAGGGTTCTAAAAATTGAGAATGAGGAGATTCTGAGTCGCAAGTATCGGATTCGGCTAAGGTAATAATACCAACTGCAAATGGGGATGTCATTTGATTTTAACTTTCCTGTTTATGTATATCAGTGGATGAATGAGTTTTCTTGAGAAACTAACAGGGGAATAGATGCACCAGAGAGTAAAATGCCTTATGGGGAAGAAGCTAAGGAGGAACTGACCAAGATTGTTCAGGGTAAGAGTCTGCGAGTCCTCGTATTCGACCAAGATCAATACGGCCGTTCTGTGGGAGATGTATATTGTAATGGCAAATTTATACAGGTATTTTTTGTTTCTCAGCATGCTTCCTTTGTAAAATTACTTTAAAAACTTTGGTTTCAACGATTATCTTGTTGTGTAGGAAATAATGCTAAAGAAAGGACTGGCATGGCATTACAAAGCATATGACCAACGTCCAGAACTTGATAAGGTGAGTCTGTTTTCTTCCTTATCTCATTGAACCTTAGCTGTGGTCAATCAATCAATCATCTTCCATGTCTAATGGCTATTTGTGTGGGGCTTACCAGTGGGAGAGAGAGGCTCGAGCAAAGCGAGTTGGGTTGTGGGCTTTATCGAACCCTGAGATGCCATGGGAATGGAGAAAGGACCGACGAGAGGGAAGATAATCCTAATCTGTTGAGGAATCACCCATTAAGACAAGCATTACAGTACTGCTGAATAAAAAGGAACAGCAGCAGCTTATATGGAAAGGGTGCACCTTCATCTTTAACCGTATGTAAAAATTGTTCGAGTTTTTCATTTGCAACTTGTACATCTTATTTAGATACCTATTTGTTCAAAGTCCTGACTGAGGGCTTGGTAATCCTATGTTGTATTGTAATGAACCCTAGTCACCAGTCAAAAGCAGAAATGGAATACCAAAAGGGAAATGGACCGAGACTTGGACCAGAGGAGACAGTCATGATCGGAACCGTCCATTTACTGTAATCAATGATTTGAATGTGCTTATAAATTCTTCCCCGTAAGAGTTCATGAGCAAATGACCGGTCCAGATGTGGACCGGAGAAGATTCCGATCCATACCAAAATGTCCCGTGGAAGATCAGTTATATTATACTTGCTATATCTCATGTTAGGTACTCCAACAAACAGATTAGGCCCTAAATCACACCCTTCCCACCTTCATTTGCAAGAGTTCACTCCTTAACATCTCTGGACTTGAAACTCAAAGTTCATCTCCCCATCTCCAATAACTCCTCTTCAGAAATACAAACTCCTTCCGTCCCCCGGTCTTACCAGAACACAAGCTGTGATATAATATGTTTATACCTCACTAGGTTCAATCAGATTATTCAGCCGTCTCACCAGCACACAAGCTGTGATATAATATGTACATACCTCACTCGGTTCAATCAGATTATTCAGTAAGATATGGTTTGACGTTTGTGAGGCCGACCTAAAAGTTTGTGAAACTTCTATAGCTTCAAATCCAAATACCCAAAGATGAACAAGCCTAATTGAATGTCACAGCAAGTTTATCATTGTTTTGTGTCATCCAACTGTTTTAGGTTGAACATACTGCTTCAAGTTTTATTCCTCCAACTAATTTGGAACACAAATTTTTGAAACACGGAGAGTTATATGCCTACATGTACGATAAAAGATCATGTCATGCATAAGCCTCGAAAACCAACTGTGCCAAACAATCAAAATATGTACTCCGTATCATTTCTACTATTAACATGAGTATACTGGTTCTTAACTGAACAAATTGGAACAAGGAAAACCAACTCGAATAGCCCAATTTACACTTTACAAAATGGGGTCAATCGTTGCTAAATAAAATGCACGGGGATTTCTCCCACCTATACAAATAACTTGAAAAAATTGTTTCGCATTACAGTGGATGAAATGTAACTTACAACAATAAGATTACATTTATCAATGGAATGGGAGACAACATGGTTTCTGCGAGTCGGGTACAATCAGATGCCTTCTACAATGGGGGAGGAACACTTCCCATTCTAATTAAAACAACTGAATGATGCTTTATACTTAAATATTACCTGTTCTGATGGTCTGATACATGATTTGAGATCTGCTTTTCTATCTCTAAGCCTAAATCTGTAAATATTTCTTTCCCACACTACTCAATTCACGGGAAATCCAAAACACTGCAGTTAATCAGCATGATCCAACTATGTCAGCAAATGAGAGAAGCCGACCACATAATTTACAAAAAACAAAACTGGCATACCTAAAACATCAGTCCAGAAAGAAACCTAGATTTGCGTCTTTTCCATGCGCCTTGACTGTGAGAGCTCTTTATCAGCAAAATGAAGAAGCCTTCTGAGTCTCAAAACCATGTCGCAGTGAAAGGGCAGCGCGGTTCGCCTTTCCAAGTAAGCAGGGCTCACAGTCATCCACGATAGAGCATGAAGTTCCGCTGCTACAGACTCGAGTATCAAATGGGTTTCAATTTCAAAATCTCTGGCTTCTGAGCTCAAAACCCTGACCCCTCTTTTGGTTTTCTCCTGGATATTATTGCTATTGTTACTTCCATTTCCATAATGATCAACAAGACTAACGGAAATAACTGAAGGCCATTCTTCTTCTTTTGAGGAGTTGGTCCTCCTAGAGGAGTCTTTCCCCATCCCCATAGAAGGTACAGCTTTGGACACCACGAATCCTGTGGAAAGGGGAATCGCAGAGCCTTTGCTGTGTAGGAGATGGGCAAGTGGAGGGGATTCGGCGGTGAGGCATGTGGGAAGTTGTAGGGGAGTTGGGGGAATGAATCGCATGCTGGGTGAAGGGATTAGAACGTAAGATGTGGATGCCGAACCAAGAGACTTAACAGGAGTGAACCCTTCAATATAACCACCTGATGCATTCACATTGCTGCTGCTACCCTGAGTAGCCCCTGCATATGATATCACGTGACAACACAACCTGCATAAGTAACTCAACTTTTGTACACGTATAGCTCAACATAGAGTAGCGCAAAACTAGCTATCAATGAACCCCAATGAAATTTTCAAACAATATGTATTGGTCTCTTTCAAGGGGAAGATATGAACATTAGTTTAGTTAATTCTTCCCCCACCCTCAATTTGTTTGTCCCGTTTTTGGCAGCTGTGCCCTTCGATTGGGTTATAACACAATATTTTGGTGAAAATTCTTCCAATATTTTTTCCCCAATCAAAAGAACTGAGTCAGTTAATGTAGACAGCTTTTAAAATCATCTAACAAAATGAAATGAAAATTATCTTGGAACTTGGATGGTGAGAATGGACAAACAAATGGGCAGGAGGAAGTATTTAGTTCGAGCGATCTTGGTTTACCACAGGCACATCAATCTCATAGCATGGTATGTATGTACATAAAACGTATATACTAAACAGGCCTATCATGGACTATGTTTTCCTACACTAGGATACCACACTCAAGTGAGAATAGGTGTGTCCTAGTGATTGAATATCCAAATACAAAACCAAGCTCATAACCGCACCAATTGAACATTATTCATGACCTTCATCAGTGTTCTTCTCCTTCATCGGAGGACTAAATGGTGTCATGATGCACCATAGATTTTCTAGCATGTGCACTACGAGAATTTTCAAGTATCTAGGAGACACGTGGAATGATACGAATGTCCGACAAGTGTCTTACTTTAGTGGACATATGCAGGGCACCATCCCACAGTACAAGTGAGACCAACACAGCTACTAAAAGTTAAAACAGATGTCACTAAAGAAAACAATGTAAATCTTTGTCCTTCAACTAAAGTTCAAAACAAAAGTACTTGTCACACATTTTAAAAACTTCAGCTTCTATAGACCCTTACAATTATTATGGCCAAAACAAGTACCAGTCTATCGCCAAGTTGGTTGATTAACCTCAAACGTTAACTAACTTGTGTTGGTTAACATGTTTTTTTAGCAGGAGATCATAGCCTTTAAAAATGTGTACTCTGAATCATGAAGATTCCAGTAAAATAAATGCAACTGAAGAATGGGAAACCTCAAAGCAGCAAGCAAAACAGGAAAAAAAAAAGTGACAACTACCAGGAGATGCTGAATCAGCTTGGAAAACCAGATGTAATGAATGGTCGACTGAAATTGAGATGAAACTGATGCTTTGCACACACTGAAGCAAACCCCTAGTGTGGTCTACAACTGGAGGTCCACCCATCAGCTGCTTTCTACCTAAGGGTTGTCCCAAACCACCACCCTTTACAAAACCAGACGCTTTAGAGTGACCACTGTATAAAGGACTTGGCGAGGAAGGAAGGGTTCTCTCTTGAATTAAAGTCATCTCCTGTTCCTGCTGCAATGAAGTCCCATTACTGCTTCCTAGCATCCCATCAGGTGCAGATCGCCGTAATTGGAGAGGCCATTTCTTCACCTCGCAACCCCCAACCGAATAGAGTGCTTTCTGCCATTCTGTTTAAAGCCATTGGCAAAGTTCAATAAATACATGAAAATGAAAACCAAATCGACCACTTAATAGAAGACAATGCAACTTATTGCATCTCTAAATAATATGAAGAAATAGTTAACCAAATAATGCAATTACAATTGGCTGTTTGGTTTCCAAATGCTCACCAACATGGTTTTATAAGCAAAGAGTTATTTAAATTGTCCACTATTGCATTTTGTTCAGACAAGGAAATAATTGAGGGGGTTCACCATTTTAGAAAGCGCTCATGGGAAATTTGGTTAAAATGGTTGCAGGAATAGCAACACAGAAATGAAGCAGCCACCTCATGATTACCAAAACTTGCACTAGAATAAAAAGCTGAAAACCAACAAATCAGTGATAATCCTTCCATTCACAGATGATAAGAGGCAAATCCCATACCTTGATACTCAAGTTCAAAGAAACATCCAATGCGTGTAATCACAAAATCTCTTGGCTTGACGACAACACCAGTGTCAGGAGAAGAGCACGACTGAAGAATTTGACAGCCTTGCTGCAGCAGTTGGACAAAAAGGGATTGCAGACCCTTTGTATCCTGCCTACTACTAATTCCACCAAAGGGAAATATATGGCTGTCGAGCAATTCTCCCCTAGAGTCTGTCCATACACATACTAGCCAACGCCAATCCTCTGTCCATCCATAGCAACAATGTAGACTAGGAAGTGTCTTTTGGTGGCCAGAAGATCCAAAGCCATCTGTCCCCTCTGATCCCTCAGATTGGGAGCTTGGTCCAGTAGTATCTACTGAACTCTGCGCTATGCTCCCACTAGTGCAATCATCCAATAGAGAAGGCTTTGAAGTATCCGATGCTATATTAGCAAAAGCTGTTGGTGAGACTCCATGCACCAGTGAACCAGGTTCCGCAAGAATGAACAGTGGTTCAAACATATAACGGATCTCATCTTGAATAAAGAGAGAATCTCCAGCTTTATGTGGATCAATTCCGAAACTGCCGGCTGCTCTTGATGATTGCCAAGTGTTACTATCCCAAGAACCATGGCGCAAGTTAGAATCAAGTTCACCCTCTCTTGGACCTGTAATTCTAGGACCAATACACTCCTTCCACATCCCTGGGATTGGAGATGTCATTTGCATCGAACCCGAATGAGATCTACTTGACATTGAAGAAGATTGGACCACATCAGTGGAGGAGGATCCTCGTGAAACTCTCCGAGCTTTATTGTAAACAGTAAAAGAAATCTCCTTCAGAATAACAAGCTCATTAAGAGCCGGATTTGTGACCCTAAAAATGGCATCAACTGTTACAATCTGAAGTACCAATTTAGGAATACAGAATCCTGGGAGTGTTAACACATTTGATATTGATGCTTCATCCACAGATGCCGAGCAGCTTAATGACTTCCCAACCTGATTGTGAATTATGGATCTCCTCTCTTTATCTTTTGATAGAAGGATGGATCCAACAGCAATGGAAGACTCAATGACAGTCTGCAGAACTGCAACAGGCTCAGGAAAAGGACAAACCACATAGATAACCTGATACCGGAAAACAAAAAGGTTAGGGATATGAGATCAGTTTTGCTGTTACAAAGTACCATTAAACCTGATGCAAATGCCACTGAGCATAAATAACTTCACTTTATTAGGATTAGCATAAGCATTATGGCACGTTTGTGATAATCCCAGCAAAATTATTGGATATTGGTCAATGTTGAGATTTATTCGGTCAACCAAAAAAGATCATTTAAAACTTCTGGCTATCAACCTTCGATATTTGAAGAACTTAAAAAGATGCAGTAATCAATTTCGCACCTGCAAACTTTTCAATGATTCATACTGTACCTCTAACAATATGGCCTCTTATAAACTAATGTGTAATTTTCTCCCTCTTTATTTCCTTTTTATTTTGCATCCTCCCTTATCACTCTTCTGAAATCAATCCTCTTAATCACCAGCTATGAAGCACGGATACAGATATGAGATACGGATACGATATGGATACGCGGATACGTGATTTCTCCAAAAAGTCGGATACGATACGTTGGGGGATACGTTGAATATAAAAATATAAAAATAAATATACTACATATATAATTTTTAATTCCCAAAATTCCATTACACAAGTATATATCTATATATATAGTGACTACTGTTTATAAAGCACTAATTACACTATTAACCCACGTATTTCAAGTAATAACATATTTACCCCCGCGCGTATCTGAAACGTATCCTAGCATATCCAAAACGTATCTGAATACCAAAAAATAAATTTAAATTCTGGATACTTAAAAAAAAATGTATCGGATACGTATCCAGAGCGTATCCGTATCCGATACGCGTACGATACGTGATACGGAGGCCAAATAGAGTATCTATGCTTCATAGATCACCAGGATCCCTCATAATTTAGTGAATATTTTCCTCTATTTAGTTTACTCGGGACAATGAATAAGCAAAATGAATACTTCCAGGAGAGCAAGAAACGAGAACGAGACAACTGCCTAACAGTTCAAAGACATCCACACAGGAGAACACTTAGAATGAGATGAAGCTACAATGTGTGACTGTGTGTGTGTGTGTGAGAGAGAGAGAGAGGGGGGTGGGCACGAGCACTAATTGCATACATCATAGAAATAGCTTCTCATATACGTAATAACAACCACCTTCGTAATCTGACTGTAGCTAGTGCTAGCGATGATAGGACCCTGCTTATCATCAAAGGTGTAGAATATTCACGTGCTCCTCCTCACTCATAACTTATGCCAAGCTTGCAACTTGCAAGAGCAGAAATGGAGCAAGAAAAAAGGAAGACACTAGTTTGAAGTTGAAAGGTGCAGCCAACCAAGAAGGTTGTTTGCCATATGTAGTGTGATGTAGCACAAGTTCATTGAGAAATATGATATTTCAATCAAAAGTTACATGAAGGTGAATACATGGTACTTACCATACAAGGACCTGTACTTCCTTCTTTTGGGTTCGAGGTAAAGCATGAACCAAGATTTAGAGCCTTAAGAACCTTCGATAGAGACTTAAGAAAGCTCGTCAAATCCCAACCATTGGACAAGGACAGAAAATAATCACTAATTGATCCAACGAGAGATGCAGTGCTGCTTTCTATCTTCATTGACTGAGGGCAGTCAAGTAGAATAAAACCAGATGATGACCATTTTCCAGAATCAATCTCCATTTGGTTTCCCAAGATTTGAGGCGAATGAGTTCCAAGTTTGCAAGTGTCATAGACTGGAAACCCATGAAAAGGATTAGGTAAGAGTAAGCTGGATGCATGAATATACAGGACTACGTCATGCTGCATGCATCTTAAGTTAAATTGACACACAGCCCAGAGTGGCAAAAACAAATACCAATAGACAACCCTGAGAGATTGAACTCAAGGCTTGGTTCATTTTTGTTGGCTTTGTCCAGTTAAATGCGATGCATCCTTAAGGAAGTTAGCGCAAGTTTTGCTATGCATCCTACTAGTTAAAACATTAGGTGTCCATGGAATCAGAATATGCTGACTATGTCAGTAAGAATGGAGGTACAGGGCATACAGCAAAACAAAATAAACGCATGTGACATAATCAGAAAATATTGGAGACATTTACAATGCATCCCAAATATATAATTATCATGTTTCAACGGCAGAAGGCCTTTGGCGTGAGCAAATAATAAGTAAAAAAAATTATTTGTATCAACACAGATAGCAGAACTCAATCCTTTTTGATGTTCTCTCTTTTCCCATCTCAAGGAACACATTCTACTTCTTCCCCCTTGCAGTAGAGGATGAAGAAATTACTACTAGTACACCTAAAAGAACACCTTAACCCATGTATTCTCCTTGCACGCAAACAAATTGGAAGTTTCCTTTTTCCGAAGACAGGATATAAACATCCATACGCAAATCTAATCTATTCTTGTACAAGATTCAAACCATAAAAAGAATACGAGAGCAACCTATCCACCAGCCAATTTGCCTCGAAAGGAGGAGAAAACAGAGCGAGAGCATCAATATGACTCAAAGTTACACTCACCAGTACTAAGTTGTTGAAAAAAGTCAGCAGCGGCGGTAGTAAGAGGGTCAATGTCTGGACATATGACACAGTAAGTCATCTGCAACATTAATGAAGAATATCAAAGGGGAAGCAAATGCAATGCAACTTACGTTCACAGAATGTATGTTAAAAATGGTTCGACATATCTTACATGTTTCTGCAGAGCATATGGTTCAAGAGGAGCCTTTTCCCAGAGCTGCAGAGAGCTTGCTGATGTTTTGAGCCAATCATCCTGATACCTATTGTACAGACAAAATACTTTTGCTCATCATATGTGCCATTACAGTAAGCTCCTAAACTAACAAAAGAAGGCAATGTTACCAGACCATCTACTTACATAACAAGTTATAAGAGTGTTACAAGCAACCAGAAATATGGAGAGAATCGAAGGAAGAGCAGAAGGGAAAACTGAAATATTGCAGTAAGTATGGGTAAGGCAAATGTGCAGTGAAATTAGGGCTAGTAGGTCTTGAAAACCAAACTACATGCTGCTTGCAGATTTATTTCATTCTTCTTAGTTTCTTTAGTCTACAGTAATTTGGTAGTTTCTACATTTTGTGATGAGGACTGTAGGCATTTCCTGCAGGTCATAATTCCATGGTTATATCTAGTGTCTCACTACTATTAAAATCAGAAGAACACAAGCAACCTATAAGTGAAAACTCGTGGTATCTATAGGGAAGTTGCACCGTGAACCTTGTCATCTAAACCAAACAAAATACGACTCCAGAAGAGATCTTCTGTGTCGTTTCCTACACAAACCACGTCTGACTCCATAAATCAATCTACCTTTTCCAAATACCCACCCAAAGCCCCGTGCCAGTTAAAGGACCCTCTACCAAGAACAATCCTGCACAAAATTTCATTATGATGAATTTTGTAACAAAAACCAATTAGTACTTTCGTTCAAATTGCGGGATAAATTTGTCCAAAGAAATCTTCCTGGTAGTTGAAACTCTTACTGACTTCCACTGACCATGTTCGTTTCTAATTTTTCATTTACATTATTTCGGGTAACGAGGAACCCAGACTACAGTATTGCATGATTGGTTCAACCCCAGATGCATCCAACCACCTGGAAATCATGTGTATGCAAGCACAAGTTGAACTAGAGACCTAATGCTTCCGCAAAGGGAAGAATTCTTACTGAGCAAACTAGTGCATGTTACAAGTCCACAGTTCTATGAAAAAATAACTCAGTAACTTTCATAATACGGTATGTCTATCATAGTCAGCCATCAAAATATTGCCATAATAACTATCTTCAAGATATTCAGAAATCTGAGCAAGCTAGTGCATGTTACAAGTCCACAGTTCTATGAATATATACATCAGTAACTTTCATAATACGTATGCGAATCATAGTCAGCCGTCAAAATATTGCCATAATAACTATCTTCGAGATATTCAGTAATCTGTAAGAATTGGTACTAAAAGTATCATCAAACCAACGCCCAAGCTGGTTAAATCCCAATGTAAAACTGTGATCAGAATGCATACCCCACAAGTATAGCAGGCGCTGGAAGCACAAATAATGTTGGCCGGAGACGGAAACCCAATTGCTGCTCTGACTCTGATGCAAATGTTTCTTGGTTTGATCTCCACTGGCTTGTCTCTTCCACCCTACCTCCACCTGTGGTGTCAATGGCCAACTGTTGGTACACCAAAAAGGAATAATCTCATTCTAAATGTATAAACAAATGTATACCCTTAAGGCCCAAGGATCCAAGAGCAGAGGATTGGGATGGGCTTAGCGGTTCTCCCACTGGTAAAGTTGCAGTATTTGAAGAATCTCTACATTCGCCTCCAATGAGTTCGGAGGCAAATCCATCACCCACAGTTCCTGCATCACCTGAACGGCCTTTGCACCATTCCGTGACAGATAATGGGCCATCCAAAGTGCCAAAAGAAGATTTCAAAGCTGTTTTGATATCTGACTGCAGCAATCCAACCACAGATGATGCATGAACCTGAAAATTAAGATACTATCATAGGCATTGCTGGAAGAAAGGCAAAATTAATGCCAGTATCATTTCCACAAAAGATGGAAGCTACATGTACGAAACTAATGAACTTATCCCCGACTCACAAGTTGCATTGGCAACATGTACATCTCAATGACAAAATGAAAAATGCCCAAGGCCTTCATGCTCAGACAAAATTCCCAAATATGGCTCTTCTCACCGACTCTGTAAATGTAAACCTGTATTTTTCTTTAGCATTTGTACGCAGATTAACCAAGACTGATGAAAATGCCACTAAGTTCTTCAGATTCAATCACAATAATTGAAAAGGATGGCACAAAGTCAGAAACCTCAATGAGTGCATCTTCTTTCAGCATTCATAATCAGACTAACCAAAACTAATGAAAATGTCATATAAAGTTCTTCAGATTAAACAAATAAAGAATTTATTGAACATGCTCACATCGGCTAATAGGGGATAAAAAAGTTTTTGGCACAAAGTCAGAAACCTCAATGAGGACAGTAAGGATGACAGTAAGACATAAAGAAACATGCTTACATCAGCTAATAGTGGATCCACTAGTTCTACGCCAGCAATGTCCAATGAATGACAAGAAGACAAGCTTCCTCCACAACCAGCATGAACCATAGAAGGTCCACAAGCCAATCCGCGCCTCCACTGCTCTTCTAATGCAAGCCAACCATAAGGGCCATCACCACAATCAGCATCAAGCGCCACATCAACGAATGAGGTAGCTTGTTGGACAAGTAATGCCAAACCGTCAAGGAATTCCTGAAGTGGTTGTCTCTGTCCATAAGATAGTATACCTTCCTCAGATGAATGAGAAGGTAAGGATGGGCAAATTTCCATACTAGGTGACATTGAAGGTTTTGCAACTTTAGGAACTCCAACTGAGCGCCAAACACCCACAGGTGCATTAAGTGGCCCATCTAGCAGTCCACTATCAATATCCCCAGCGATTCTAGCTGGTATAGAGTCCTTCTTTTTCAGCTCATACTTGCTAAAAACATTTCCTGTTGCAGTGTTCGGTTCACTGTGCACCTGATTCAAAAACGGATTTCCAGCCAACCTGATTGACCCCATGGTCGGAAGGCTACAAGATGGTGTCAGGGTATGTCGAATCCTGCACATAGAAGCTTGGAACATAAGGCATTCAACTTCTGTGGCAAGCACAGTTCTCGTAGCCAACAGAAAATTTTCCCGTTCAACTGTTACTTCATTTGTTTTCTTCTGGCCAGAGTTGTCAGCGTTATGGTAATTGAACCCAGAGAGTGAAGGTGGTGTTGCCACATCGCGTGTCGCAACACTGTTGTTGCAAGCAATCAATCTTTTATCATGTTCTTTCCCTCGTTCAACAACAGTGTATAATGTCTTTGGATGGAGAGAGCCACTTGAATCCTGCCTGTTGGAACATGCTTTTGATGTTACAGCTATCCCATGCTTCTCATCAGATCCATCTAAGCAAGGAGATGAAGGTGGTGTTGCACTATATACATAACTTTCCGGACTTGAATTTGTACTCTCAAGTTTTCGAGATTTCGGAATGTAGGGTTTACTGAAGATCGATGTCGAGAACTCACTAGTTTCCATTTCAATAGCTCCATATTCTGGGGCAAAGGTCATCAGTGCTTCAGCTTTCACCAGATGGTCAAACTCACCAAAAGAGGATGCTGGGGTTGTGTTAACTGCAACTGAAGACATGGCATTCTTCACAACTTCTTGATTTTTGCTTGGAATCTCCTCCGTGGCTATTGGAGGCTGATTAAAATTGTCAAAGGATGGAAAGCCTACAGGTAAAAGCATCTGATCTGCAACATCCATGATGCCAGTGTTAGGACTGCTACCCAGATCACCACCATCTGGAATGGAAAACACAAGAGCATGGGATTCGGCAGTTCCTGGGGGCTTCACCGAATAGATGTCATGTTCAGTTCATATGGTAAATCATGTCAATAGTAAGTAGAACAAAACAAAAGAACATAGAAAAAAAGCAAAATAAAGATACTAGGTAGCATAAACTAAACAAAACATACATCAAGAGCTATTAATTTGTAAAATGATTTTAAACAAATAAAAGAACCTATACACAACGCCATTCAGATCAACAACCAACTATTGCAAGTGATAAAATTCTTCATATGGTCCTTGTTGACATTTTCAACTTCTCACGAGTAGGATCCACAAGAAAAATTCTGTCCTGCATCATTGTCTCGGTGAAGGAAGAGAATTACCTCCCCAAAGGGCAGAGCATCATTTTCAAAGAAGTCACCAAAATCACCAAACTCAGAGAGAAGTGCTTGGATATCCATGCCTCTATTATCATCCTCCCAATCCCAATGCGATCCGACATCATTTGCAACTCCAGTAATTGATGAATTGTTAACTTCAAGAGAACCGAAATCGGACTTATATGTGTCTTGGATAGGACCATTTGTAACCAGGGCTGCTTGGCCAAAAGTCTCACCCATCCCTGGTCTAGGACGCTTGGAACCCTGCAGAAAAAAAAAGACATCTTCCGCTGATTCCCCATAATTCCTCACGAATAAAGAACAAGAATCAGATAAAATACTGAATTCTGTCAATCTGATCAACATGCCATTCTCATATTTGATTATACATTTGTGATAACTGATACATAGACAAACTTCATAAACCAAGACATTATGGGAATCCCATCCTCGTGCAAAAATGAGGTTAACAACCAAAGACCCATGAGTCCGCCCCTGCATATTAAAAAGACCAATCATGTCAAGAAATTGATGGAGCAATAAATCGTTGTTGATTTCTCTCGCTCCAAAGAAGCCACATCAAAGAGAAATCATTTGCCACAACTTCTTTCCTATCTCCTCCACTTTTGCATTTCTCAAGATTACAGAAACACTATCACACCACCGGAGAGACCCATACTACCAAGCCACCGAACATTGAATAAGAACACGAGTAATGGACTCACCAAATGTTATGATGTATACAAAAGGTGAATCATTGTAACTATGCTTTGGTCGGTTTTAATGATACATTGGTTCAGTTCGGTTTTAAAATTTGCAAAAAATTACATATCGGTTCGGCTTTTGGGTAAAAAAGAACCCGTTGGACCGAACCGAACCAATTCTTAAATCAATACAAAGTTGAATCTTTGCCATCAGGCATCCTAGAAGCCAAAAGTAAATACCCAACTGCCTTACAGATGCTCCATCACGGACGGCTGATCACTGCAACAAACTACCAACAAAAACAATGCCGCGCACAGATTCATTCACGCATCTCACTCCCTCATTTCACTGAGAAGAAGTCTACATCTCCATTGGTGTAAGATTTTGAAGGTTCGAAGTCGTCATCTAAACATTAGGGCTTTCTAAATATTATCCCCAATCTCTCTATTGTGGTTTGTTTCTACTTGGTTTTTCTCTGATTTTTGTTGTCTATACTTATTTTTGAGATTTCCTCACTTTTTGTCTCTCTATTGGTTTCGTTTATGAAAACCGATCACTGACCAAACTGAACCGCTCCAAGTACGCACCGAACCGAATGGTTTCTTCTGCTAGTCAGTCGTTTTCGGGGTGCAAGATTCAAAAACGACTTAGTCGGTTTGGTCCGAAAAGTGCCGGAAAACCGACCAAACCGAACCGAACCGATTTCATCCCTAGGAGAGATCACTTCTTCCGTAGGTATTAAAATGGATCAATCGGTTTGGAGTTTTTGTATATGTGGGAGAAGATGAATTGATCTCGGTTTTCCAATTGAGTGACCTTTTAATGATGTTTATAATCAGATGCATAGTACGATTATATTTGTTCAAGACTATGTGAATTGGATAGCTCCCAGAGAATGTTTATCATAAGCAGGTATGCTAGTGCTATAAGTCCGCCCTCTTGGTGGGATTGCCATCCCAAGGTTGAGTCTGGACGGTCATGACCTCCAAAACCATTTACAAAACTTGACAGCCTCCCCAAAAAGTCCATGCAAGATTGTTCTAAATCTAATTTTTCAAGTAGGTTGGATTCACCAAACCACATATCCTCACCCAGCACCCTCACCCATATAAAGAGAGAGGGAGAGAGAGAGAGAGAGAGAGAGAGATTTTCCCCAAGAACAACAAACAAAAACAATGTAAAATACAAAAACTACCACATGCCATTACATTCAAAGTCATTCTATCATTGGACAAGGAAACAAAATAAGCTACGAAAAAAAATTACGATTGATGCAAGCATACATTTGAACTCTATTAATACCACACCTGTACGTAGAGAAAAAACTGAAGCAAATATGGGAACGAAAACGAAAAGCAGTACCGGTTTTGAGCCATTATTTGGCAACTGATCATACGAAGATAAGCCTGACTGTCTACTCGTCAATGAGTCAGCATCTGCCTCGAGCTCGCCGACTCCTGCAGCCATCTGGCAATCGCTATCACTAGAGGTACCACTAATGCTGCTGATGCTACTACTAATACTATTGCTGCTACTATGATAATCCTGTTCCGAGCGGATTCCATTGGATTTAGTCCAAGATCCATCCGCAGAATCTCTCTCCCCGACACTGTCAAAATAAAAATAAAGAGAAAAAGCAAGAGATTAAACTTCAGAACTAAAATTTGATACTGACATAATACATTCTCCATGGAAAGAGAGAGATGGATGATTTATCAAACAAAAGTTGAGTACCAACCATTGCATAAGGAACGGTGAACCGGATAATGATGGCCCTATCCAATTCTGCATCCAGAATCTGCAACTTGGCCATGTTAATGTTAGAGTACATATCAAAGAATTTCAGAACCAGAAGAAATACCGAGCAGTTTCACCAGTGGGCCACAAAGAAGATTCTTCAAATGCTTAAACTGAACCTAAAATGGCATTTTACCACAGGGCATCAGACACCCCAACATCATTTCCGAGGGAGAAAAATTGAACAGTGGGGGAAAGACATGTCATGTGGCATCACCGAAGTGGATAGCCATAATGAAGCCAATATCCAAGGCTTCAGAGTCCAAAACTTCAAAAAGTTCTTAATAGCTATCAGTAAATATGAAGTTAGTTTATATGCCCAGGGTGAGTTTCCCATCTCATTTGCTAAAAGCACCAAGGTGATTTTAGCAACTTGATTTTAGTAAAAGGAGTATGTGGGAGAAGATTGGCGTTTAGCAACTTAGCCTCTAGCTAATGATAAACAAAAGTGATTTTAGTAACCTTGCTAAAACTCAACTTTTATGGGATTTCCCATTTTGACAAATGGGAAATTTGGCCTGAGACTCCAATCCTAAGTTGAAGTCTATGCCAAGAGCTTGATTAACCCACTACGATTGCTGCCACCAGGAAAACGACATCATTAAAAGCTCTGTATTGGAGGGACCGGCTCACCCTAATTTACTCATCTGCCACAATCTAGACCAAGCTACAGCATGCAACATAGGCACACAGTGATAGACATACCTTTTCAAAGAAGATCTAGCAAATGATGTCTGCAAGACTGGGACAATCACTGCCTCCACTGGGTAGATGAATGTCCTTTCAGAAACTGAAAATTGATCATGCAATCCCTTCTGGACACCACTTACCACCGCAGAAGATTCAGAATTATGATGCTTGGGCAAATTCTTTTTCAAGTTCAAGTTATGAGCATCATTATTTCCGGTACTGGGGAAACCAAGCGTAACTTCAACATAACAACTTTGCCCTCTGAGGTGGCTACCAGAAACCTGAGAAACATCGCGTGGCAGACCTACAATTCCATTTGAAGTCCTAAACTTGCCAGAACTGTTCCACATGTAAACACAGACGAAGTATGAATATCATACATGAAAATAAAATGAAGTGCCTTAAGCGTGTTAAATAGAAACTTAAGCTTTTAGGAAATTATAGATTTTGGGGCCCATTTCATATTCACTTAAGCTTTTAGGGCAATTGGTGACTAAACATCGCATCAAAGCAGGCTTTTGGAAGCTTTTGGACAAGACATTCAATTTCATAATGAAAGTTTTCCATTTGTTTGCGCCACAAGTACATTTTGCTTCATTGTGATCCAAATTTTTGGACTTTCTGTTTACTCAACATGCAAGTCCTATAGCTAATCTCATATAAGCGAAATAACTACTAAAAGGGCTTGGGTTGTGGACAAAGCTGCATGCACAATTTCCCCTTCCAAATTCCCCTCCTACTGATTCAGTAAACCAAAAAAAAAAAAACCTAGTAAATGGAACTTCAGGGCCTCACGCTTTATTTTCTAAGGACATTTGGTGACAGAAAAATCAGTCAGAGTTCTTGTTCAAAGTGGTTCAGGTTTCAAGATTCTCCAGTTGTGTTTTCTTCCTGGCCCCTCTATATCTATTGATGTGTTCTCTATTCTGCTTGTGTTGGTGCACAGTGTTGCATTACTGCAATTTTCTTCCACGTGCGACACAGAACAAAACGTAGGGGCATGTTCGGTAACTTCATATATAACGTAGGATCAATTGCCTAACAGCATGTTTACACAATCAATAAAACCACGAACAAGATATATAGATAATAAAACAAAATTAATTCCACCTCAAGTAGACTTGCTTCACAAGGTCACTTGGACAAAATGCTGAAATCCTACCACGCATTCCATGAGGTGAGGCAATTACTGAAAAACCAGAGTATAAAGTGAAACCAGAGTAAAAACTTCCAAACGATTTCATAATCACAATCAAATGATTAAAGAATTACCCAAATAAAGCAAACTACTTGTACACTGTGAATCGTAATAAGTAATGGTGTCTTTCCTGAACTTGGATATTCTACGACACTAACAGAAACATCAGATATAAAAAGGCATTGCAATGTTAAGACTGACCCAAGAAGGGACGATGCTAGGTGCAACATAAACAGCTCAAGCAGGTTAGCGAGTAAGTGGGTTCAAGTCTGAGACCAGCCAGCTCCGTGTGAATAAAAACCAAAGGTTAGGTGAGCACGAAGACCTTGCTTCCACAGCACACGAGTCTAGACTTACAGGAACAACACTTACTGAAGGCCTTCAATTGAGCAAGCTAGATCAACAATACCAAACCAGCCCACTTCATCACCAGGATATGACCTTTTCTAGCTCTCCAGCAACACTAACTCTCTCATTCCTTCCCTATGTTCCGTGTTAATAATTCTTTTCACACTAGCATTAATTTTTGGCCATGCTGCAGAAGAGCCCTCAGTATTTAAGGTTTTCCCAGCAATTTAGTCGCAAGTCGCAACAACTAATTGAATGGTCGTAAAATCATTCTCATCACTAAGAACTCAGTATTTAAGGGGAAATTGCAAGAAAAAACAACTAGCATACACGGAAACCAACCTGGAAGCCTGTCACTAGAATAATTGGAAGCATCCTTCTGTATCTTCTCCATGTCACTGCTTGAAAGCGCCCGGATATGCCTAAAGACAAATATAAGAAATGCAACTCAATTCAAATCCAAGGCATAAAATGTATAACAACCAGAACCATAAGCAAAAGTGAAGGAACTATGACTAGTAGCAGGCATGAAAGTTCACGAACTTAGCAGATATTAGAACATGGACAAAAATTGCCTCTTCAGTAGCAGCAAAGATGAACTCAACCACAGGTTGTCCTCTCCTACAAGAATACCAACCATACATAAACCACCAGAATCAGAACCTAAAATCATTTAATACAAGAGAAACCAAAAACGTGGCAAAGACACCAAATGAAAACAAATGTACCATAACCCAACCAAGTCATATTTACCCGAACACAACCCCAGGTTTAACAAGTTGAACAAACAAACCATGTTGTCAAACCAAAATTTCACAGAACAGTTGAGAAAATTGTGAGAAGTATAGCTTAAAAAGTAGAAGATAAAAACTGTTCTGTGTAGTTGTCCTTCTAGAATGTTTACCAAAAGGAGATGAAGAAATGCACAACATGCACATCAAATGGAAACAATTTCAACAGCTGGTACCAAAAATAATATAAACCGTTGAAAGCTTCCAAACTCTTCTTTAGAATGATCCGTGAGGGACCACCGTGATCAAATTTTCACCAATTGAACTGTCTCTATCACAAACCACAGATTCAGACACATATCCCTTTCCTTTCACGGAAACAATGTGGCAGAGCCGGCAAAGGGAAAATACGAAAGGAAGCTGGACAATGGGAGAATGGTAGCATAAAGTTATCCTAAGTAACTGGTCAGACAAATGGGAAATTTCGAATAAGGAATGCCAGTGAGGGAGGCTGCCAGCCTATTTATTAAGCATAAATGAAGAAAAAGACCACTGAGTGACTTGATCAACTTTGGTATAATGTTGACTCAAGATGCTGATTGGTTGGATATGAAAGACTGTCGGTTGCAATAACAGAGTTTGATGGGACAAAGTCTGCGGTCAGTAACACGTCATTTTAGTTTCAAAGATTTTTGCTTTGATTTTTGGAATGTGGAGGGGAAGATGATTATAGTTGATTGGTGCTTAGCCCTCAGGTTAAGATAAGACCTTAGTCATTTTTGCCCTCAAGAATCAAAGTTTGGTGCAAATTGAAAGAGGCTCACAAAGCGCACGCCTTGCACCTTTCAGAAAGGTGCGCGCCTTGGTCACCTAGGCCTCGCCTTTGTCAAGTTGCCTTGCCTGGCCCCCCTCCAGGCACCAAGATTGAGCCGGCCTAGGTGCGCCTATTACAACTATACTTCAAAGCCCTGAATGACAGATTATAATGATAGCCAAAGGGGATCAGAAATTGTGCCGGTATTGTGCTGAATTTGTATCTAAGGATCTAGGGACAAACAAAACCTCTAGGTAAGTAAGAGTGTGAACACACGATTTCCATTCACAATGGCCACAGAACCGCAAGTAAAATGTTGTTCACTGTATAGCCCAATACCACAGCAGAATGCCCCACAACCAAACAAAGAAAAGAACCATACTCTCAGGTCAATCATCAGCTTCTTATAATTTCGCACACTTAAGTCAACAACACCCTCCAAGAGCACATCCATCAAGCTTGAACTTGTCATGCTCTCTAGGCAGATGAGTATAAAGAGGAGTTGGAAGCATAAAAAAACTAAACAAGAGAAAATACAAGCTTCATAATTGCAATTTGGAAAAATTTGACCACAGATTAGGGATAAACTCCAAAAAACAAACCACCTGCCCCCCCCCCCCCCCCCCCGCGCTTTATTAAAAAAAAAAATAGTTTTGACCATAATTTTATACGTTTTAAATTCGTATCGACGAGACAAACCTATATTCAACTAAAACTTGACCCAAAACTAATATTCGCTAATTTTTTTTGAATAAAAACAAAACGAATAAACAAAAAACTGGTTTTTTAATTATTTTTTTTTGCCAAAACAGCTTGAAGTGAGGAGAGAAAAAAATTACTACTCCGTAAAAAAAATGGTTAAAGCGGCGGGGATTTAACCGTGGTTAGAAAATTGATGGAAGTGTAGCTAAGGGGGTCAGCAATTTTTGAATCCAACCACCAAGTTAGATAGAGAGAGATCTCGACTCTGGCCGTCCACGTGTGAAAAGGAGGTGGCTGGCGATACTTGTCGGGCGAGATTAGTCGGGTAAGTTTTTCTGTCGTTTAGTGAACCGGGTCTCAAAATTCGGATTGCACTTGAACTGACACTTTTAGAAAGACAGCAGTACATTTCGACCATGATAAAAAAAGTCAAAAATTTAAAATAATAAAATTAAAAAATAAAGCTCTCAATCTCCCCTTAGTGTTGCTCTTATGGTGGAGAATGCTCATGAAACACAACCACATGATGTGTAGTGTCGTGTATTACCAACATTTGTAAGGCAGTAGGCTTTCCCGGAATTTGTGAAAATGCCGCAAATAGTGTTGAGTATTGCCGGCATTTGTTAAGACTTTTTCTCGGTATTTGTAGCATTACCGATAGCTGTACGTATGGTATTCGCAACAAATGCCAGTAATACTCTTTTCCGGTATTTTTAGTGACTTTTCCGCCATTTAAAAATGCCGGTAAAGGTCTATTTTGGCCAAAGTACAAAAGCAAAAAGTGGATTAATTTGACCACTTTTTGTGCTTTTTTGCTTTTCATCTCTCAAATTGCAATTGTTTTTTGCCTATTGTAAAATTGCTTCTTTAAGCCAAATGCTACGACTTTTTGGATCTCGAAAAAGCAAAATGCTTACTTTTCTACTTTGGCCAAAATTGGCCTAAAAGCGAAAATTGTTGAAGTGATTTATCTCTAATGATGAAAAGTTGTTTCTAAAGAAGAGAGAAATCAAGGGGTAGTATTGAAAATAGGGAAATGACTTTCACACCCCTATTTCACAATTCACACTCCCTTTTTGTCTTTATCTTTATCTTTATCTTCATGAATTTACAATATTACCCTTGGATGTGTGAAAAAGGTATAATGGAAAGGGCAATATTGTAAATTTATTTGGATAAAGACACAAAAAGGAGTGTTGATTGTAAAATGGAGAGTGTGGAAATCATTTCCCTTATACAATCATATTTTTCAAGAAGAGATGCATTAATTGCATGTCCCCTTAAAAAAAAAAAAAGAATTCCCCATAAATGATTATGGGACAACGGAAGTAATATATTCTAACCATAATAAAAAAAGTAAAAAATTAAAAAGAAAGCTCTCAAACACCCCTTAGCGTCGCTCTTATGATGGAGAATGCTCTTGACATACCGTCACATAGTGTATAGTGCTCCAAAAGCACTAAATAATCGCTCGACTGGAGGAGTAGCATTGATAAAAAAAAATAAAAAAATTCAACAATGGAGGAGTGGAGGACTAAGTTTGGTTTCACATTGCTTATTTTTTTTAAAACTGGTTTTACATTGCTTATTGGTTAATTTGATGATTTATTGAACTTTTTCTACTCACTCTAATTAAAAGAGAGAAACAATTCCAATCATCTAACCCAATAGGAGGAGAGAACCCAAATACCCAATTCGATTGTTGATAATAAATTTTTTAGCAAAAATCGTTTGAGTATTGTTTGTTTATTTTGAGTAGTGTTTGTTTATTTTAAGCCATCATCCTACACAGCAAATGTACTTTACTTATTGTTAAGTGGACAAACAATAAGCTAAATTAACAATAAGCAAATAAGGGCTTCTCTCACTTATTTAAAAGATAAAATTAAAAGATTTTATTTAAGGAAAATATTTTTTAATGCTAAACCATTCGTTATCGAGATAGACGATTAAGATTTTATCGTAGAGACTTACTGCAACCCAAATGCTGAGGAGCCGGGTCGTATACAATCACACATGCAACGTACTCAAATCATATTAAATATTTTTATTTTCCTGGTAATATTAAGTAGTACTTTTATGGGCCCTTTTTTTTTTTTTTTCCTACTTACGTGTTGACCGAAATGCAACTTGGAACACGATAAGGACGATGAATGTAATAATGTGGACAAAATTGTTGGGTTTTTGTCGGTATATGCGTGGGGAGTTTGGCTTTCCCGTGATTGTGTCCCAAAAATGTGCACAATCTTACGTGTTAGGTCTTACAGTCTAGAAACCAGCTAGCCCTTCTAAACTTGGCAACTTTGGCTTTGTTTGTTTGATTGGTTTTGTTGGATCTTTGTTTTGTTTGCCGGGTAGTGTTGTGCTGGTTGTTGTGTAGGGTTATTTGTATCGTTAAATGATTCATCGGAACATATAAAACTTGAAAAGAATAGATTCAATGGTTTGATCCCGTGTTTCGGATCCGTTATGATTCATTTGTTTCAAGTTGGAGTATGTGTTTCGATTACGCATTTAACAATATCTGATCGAGTTGATTTTTGGGACATTTGTAGTACTTGACGGGCTTAAACTTGGCAACTTTTTAGGGCCGAGTCACAAGAGAGAAATCTCTTGGGAATTTTTGAGTCTCGGAGTGGATGGTCTGCCTTTGACATGAGAAAGGAAAAAACTAATCAAAGTGCGCGTAAAATGATTTGGACAACCTTAATTATTGAAGAAAAAGAAAAAAAGAGGCCAGCCATTCTTAGTGCCCACGGTTTGGTCCAATTCCAAGTCAAACAGCAATATACTGATTCTTGCTAATTCCACATGTTCATGTCAATTTTTGCGCCCCTCGATTAATTTTTGAAAAAATTTATTCCATCATTCACCGGCGGAAGATTTCTATAAAGTTGGAACGAAATTTCTTATAGACTAACCTCACCAAAACTCCGTACAAACTAACCTCATCAAAATTCATAACACTTAAATTTCAAATTTGAGCTACTCGAATGGAGCAAAAGTTTTTTCATCCGGTCTCAACCATAGTTACATAATCTTTCATAATGTCTTGCGCTCACGCTCTCAGTTATTGCTCTTGCGGATTTCAATAGATTGAGATAATTTATTTCAAAGACGCTTTCACACTCAGGCTAATACTTATAAATTTGAACTAATTCTCCCCTTGGAGTGTCCAAACATCATAGTAGTGTGTTTTGGGCTAAAGAAAGTGATCTTTCGACAATTACCTAAGGCTCTCTGTTCACAGCTTTGGGAAAAATTGAAGAAAAATTGGCAAGAACGTTGAATTGGACTTTGAAAATTTCTTCTTTTTTTCCGTAAAAAACAAAACAAGTTCTAAACAGAGCCTTTCTCAAATTGGCTAAAAGGGTTAAACACACATTTGGAGATATGTCATTCTGTTTACATACATGAACTATTTTCAGTATTTAATTTGGAGAAACTCCCCTGTATAGTTTTGAATTTTGACGCGGTATAATGTGACTTCCTTTGCTCCAATTTAAAGATATTCATCCATATTTCAAATTGGTGTGAGAAAATGCAAAAAAAAAAAAAAAGGAGTATAAAAGTAAAGTGTTTTATTTTGCAATTCAAAAAATAATATTAACCCCTTTTATATTGAGTCGATCAGATTATAAAGTGGTTTTGCCTTGAGACTTAGGGATTTGCTCTCACCTAATGTCTCATGTTCGAATCCCCTTGCCAGCAAACTCTTGCGGCGATTGAGGGTTATGCCTGGTCGTTACCTCCAAGGCCCCATAATTAGTCGAAGTGCGCGCAAACTGACCGACAATTGTTTTTTTTTTCTTTTTAAATACTCCAGTTTAAGCATTTTGGCTTGTTCTATAGTTCTCCGTAGTACAGTACACAGTACACTTTCCCTTCAATAGTTTTAAGATACTAATCGACACTCTAAAATGACAGATTATTTACAAAAAGATTGCACCATTAGAGCTACGCAAAAGTGGCTATGCGTAATATAGGGACAAGAAAAGTAGCTTTAAAATTTTTATTTACCCAAAAAAAAAAGTAGCTTTAAATTTTTTGATTGGATCTAAAGTTAATTTGTCCACGACACCTATATGAATGGTTTTCATTTTTCACACTAAATTATGAATGTTAGGGCATCCTCATCAGGGGAGGCAAAAATTGGACCAAATTTAACCTCAAAAACACCTTTTATAAATTAGCAAGTCACTTTTCAAAAAACACACAAAATCAGACACTCTATTCTAACTTCACAATATTAAACTACTCTTTCTTTATACTCCTACTCCCAAAAAAAAAAAAAAAAAAACACAACTCAATGAAGTCAGGAGAGAGAAAATATTAAACTATTCCTAACCCGTGAACAGTGTCACGCCTGATTTGCCGGGTTACTGTAGCAAAGTTTCAGATTTTGCAAATTTACAAAAAATTTGTTGAGTCTAATTTTGGGGGGGTTTTCCCCCTTTCACTCAACAACTTAGCCATCAGGGGCATTTGCCTCCCCTGATGAGGATGCTCTTAGTGGAAAATGAGCACTACGGTTGCAAATTGAGTTAACCTACTTGGAACTTGTACTTTTTTTTTTGTCATTTGATATACATCGTGGAGGATTAGCGGGGAGATAGCAAGTTAGTCCAGAGGGAGTCTAGAAACTATTCATTATCCTAAACCCCCAACGTCTCTTCCGAGACTCGAACCCCGATCTCCCTTGTGAGAGAATCCGGAAATAACAGCTGGGCTACAAGCCCTTGGTATCGGAACTTGTACTTAAATAAGTTAAAGTCTCATTCAGCTGAATTGACTCTCTAAAGAGCCAAGGTGGAATATGTTCTGTTTGTTAAAATTCAAGAATTCAACTCACATTCAGACAACAAACTTTCATTCCACCGTATGGAAAAAAATAAAAACTTTGGATCCGCTCCAAATTTTGGATCGAACGAGACAGTATAAATCTGGACCATACATTGATATAATCAGTAGTTTGAATATGCTAAATTCCTACCGATTAGAGTTTTTAAACAAATTCAAACCATTTTATTGTTGCAAATGAATAGTCAAGATTTGAACTAACCCGTCCATACCAAATTAAGAATCGGATAAGATCCATTTCCGAATAAAACGAAGCTACAAGATCTATACACATAATTGGCTCGATTTAAAAGCATTTCGCTCTCTCAGAATTTAAAAATCTTGGACCCTATCCTACGGAGTTTTTATTCAAGCCAAAGACTGTAAGTTGACTCGAAACTTTCAAGATTGGAATAAATAAAACTGTAGTTTCTTCCACCTCCACCCAACATCCACTTCCGACGGCCAACTTTTCAGCCTGCGAAATTTCACGAATTTCGAGCTAAAATGGGAAACTAGGCATGAGGTATGCATAAAAGTTGATCAAAATCTGATGATATAAAGAAAAGAAAAAGGAAAAAAAATAATGGGAGATTGTAGGAGACAGCTGTGAGATGATGGGGATGGAGGGTCCACAAGAAATGAGCAAAAATGTCAAAAAGGAAGAATGAGTGAGGGAGGGGCTTAGAACTTAGGAAGTGATCATTACTGGTTTGATTATTTACGTTTTCTTCTCTTTCTTTATCTGATGATTCCCATAGTCCATAGCCAGTAAAAGTGCAGCCCTTGAATATCTCATCCACCGACTCATTTGGACTTTTTTGTAAAAGGGTTTGTGCTTTTAGATGCCCTAAAAAATGAACTCAGGACCCTGCTGAGCGCTTCCCTCAACAAGCCGTGCTGAACACATTTCAGTCGTCTAAATATGCGTCGAAGGATATTTTGGGTATTTTAATTCTCCTTAAATCTGAGCTGTCCAAAAATATCTCATTCACCGACTCATTTGGACTTTTGTAAAAGGGTTTGTGCTTTTAGATGCCCTAAAAAATGAACTCAGGACCTTGCTGAGCACATCTCGGTCGTCTAAATGTGTGTTTAGATTTGAGGGGTCCCAAAGGGTATTTTGGATATTTTAATTATTCTTAAATCTGAACCGTCCAAAACACATCTGGATGGCCGAGATGTGCACAGCAGGACCTGCCGAGGGAGGGCTCAGCAGAGCCCCGAGTTCCTAAAAAATAGAGTGCACCCATTAGCTATAATTAAACTTTGGATATGAAGAGAGGTTTGTGGGGTCGGAAATATGATCAAAAAGTCCAGGATCCTATCCTCTTTGGGAGAGAATCACATTGGAGATGTTAATTGGGATTTATATTTCTTTTATTTGAATTATATTCAATTGACTGGTTTGTTATGTAAAATATTCATCAAATTTATTAGATATTATTGATGTTTTGAAAGACACAGCCTGAGATAGGCGTGGAAGGTGACCTTGAAACTGATAGATGTATTCCCGGTCTTTGAGGATATAGATGAAATTTTGGGAAAGAAAACACTTTTTGATTACTTGAAAAAAATGGCATGTTAAACCTGAGACCTAAAAGCGGAATCTAATCTAATGTGACGATGATTTATTTGATCATAAAAATGGCTCATACAACGACCTTAGAATGTAACAACGGATGACTTTAATTAGTAAATTAAAGAACTTTTCAAACTCGGTGACTAATAACTAGTCAAAATTATGGTCATCTTTGATTGTTCGTTATCTCAAGACTATTGTGATTCGTTCAAATAGCTACCAATTTTCACTAACTTATTTTGTTGCAATAATTTATATACATCAAGATATACGGAGTAAAATAAACGATTCGAATTATAAAGTGCAACCGTGGTGATTTACATTTTGATTTGCTAAAAGATTTGATGATCTCAATACAAGATTAGTAATCCATGTGAATAAAGACAGCTACTCCATCCATTGCTCGGGGAGAGGCTCACTAACAATTTGTGGGGATATATTACATTAGTTAAAATGGCTAATTTTAAATTAGTTCAAAACATTTGTTAATGGATAAGGATAACGCGATTATTATACTCCCGCAACTTATATCTACACTCATTTTTAAATACTCCTTCATGTATAATTACAACATTGCCCTTTCATTTGTTTCTTTTTTAGTTCATGTATGAAAGAACGTACTATAAACTTGCATAGATGGTAACAACAAAAGGGAACAAATAGTATGTAATAATCATTTACTACTATTTTAAATTACATGGATGAAAAAACAACATTAATTTAGCAACGGGTCGTATATTCTTTGGACAAGTTTTTTTCATCATTTTTCTTAGTCTTCTCTCCCTTCGTTCCAAGTTTTAGACTAGATTGGACAATCAAAATTTGGTTCATACATTGGTATAATTAATAGTTTGGTGTTGCTCGGAAGACTCCTACCGGTATGAGTTTCAATCTCGAACCATTAATTGCAGCAATGGACGATCCATATATGGACTGTCCCGTCTAATCCAAATTAGAAATTGGAGAGAATCCTATTTCTAGTAAGTAATTGATGTATGCTAGGCCTTTGAGGATCTTATATATCTCGAGCGATATATCAAGGTTTAATGTGTTGGTTATTTTAAACAGTCAAAAAATGCATTTTTATTAGCTTAATTATATGGTCAATTGTTTTTTTTTCCAAAACTCAAACAATTGATAAAAAAACTCAAACAATACTTTAAATGTTATCTATCATCTTCTGAAATCGATGCTTTTCCTTCTTACTTTTTCATTATATATTCTCTTTCCTACATTTTCTTTCACTGTTTTATGTTTTTTCCTAAAAAAGAGTTATGTGAATAGTATAATTAGGCACATTTGACGAAGTACAAAGTATAATTATGCATATCGATCCTAAAAGCGCAATATCATCTAATATGTCATTAAATATTTATTTCAAAAATAACTTCGTAGAGTAATCTTAGGCTGTGTCAACGGATGACTTTCACATGTAAATGAGACAACTTTTCCAACTCATTGGCAAAATAGTCAAAATTCTGATCATCTTCGATTGTCCATTATCTCAAGACAATTGCGATTTATTCAAATAGCTACCAATCTTCATTAACTTATTTTGGTGCGTTTAGTTTATACATCGAAACATATAGAATGAACGATTCGATTCGAGGAGAGATTTCTGTAGAGAGGATATCAAAACAAGATTAGTAACCCATGCGAATGAAACAGTTACTCCATCCATTGCAGGGGAGAGACTTTTACAATTTGTGGGGATGTATTTCATTAGTGTAAATGGCTAAATCATATCAAGATAGATTTTCCATATATATGTGTTAAAAGATAGCAATTTTTGTACTCCCTTTATTTATATCGACACTCCTTTCTTAATATTTTTTCATGTATAGTTACAGCATTGCCCTTTCATTTCTTCTTTTTGTTTGGTACATGGGAAAGCATAAACAAAAAACTACTGCCTCTCGAAAGCAACACCCCTCATATCAGCTTCGAGGAGGGGGGATGATTTCTGTAGGAGGTGAGATGTGAGACATCCACTTGTGTTCTTGATCCACACCCATGTTGGCGACTTTGTCCGCTACTTTATTTCCCTCGCGGTATTATGTGCTTCAACGAGCACCCAGTGGAAGCCATCAAGGCCTTGCATTCCTTGTATGAAAGAACATTATCATAACCTAGCTTACATAAATTGAGACAAACAATCGGTACAAATGGTAAAAAAAAATGTGCCAAAATTGTTTACCTATTTTAAAATGCATGGATGAAAGGGAAATAATTTGTCAACTCATCAACTAATTGTTTGTTTTCCAATTGATTTGCATCAGGTGAACATACTAAAGCCTCGTCAATAGTGGAATTACTGCGATGTGACAGTCGCTCTTTGATATCTTCCATCAATTTCTCGGATATCTGACCGCCGATCAATTTAGCGCTGGATGCGATGTATCCATCTATTTCGGTTGTGTTAGCTGTGTTTCTTCTGTGCATTACATCGATCTTTCTTCAATTGTATTTTGTACTATTTGGTGTACGCGGTAGCTTGTAATAAAGTTCTTACTCTTCCTTTAAAAAATCACCGACCACCAACTACATGTTATCCAAAATAATAGGAAAAAATCAAGGAGAACCACCAGATTTTATAACACTGGTGAGTCAACGTCCATATCCATTGACCCACTAATGCAATCAGAAATCCATTTTCTAGAAAAAACAAATAAGGGAAAAGAATACTATCTTTTTTTTTTGTCATTCGATAGACATCAATGGGGTTTAGCGAGTCAGTCCAGAGGTAGTCTAGAAGCTATTCATAACCCTAAATCCCAAACGCCTCTGCCGAGACTTGAATCCTGTTCTCCCTTGTGGAAGAACTAGGAAATAACTGCTAGGCTACAAGCCTTGGTTAAAAAAAAAAAAAAAAATCTTATGTGAGCATAAAATTGTAAACTTTTAATACTCCTTTTAAGATACTAGTTTAAGGGATGAGCTCTTCTCCGTAACACATCCCTTCGTATTCTTAACTTTCATCCACTAATTGGGCTTGCAATTATGATTCGAACTGTGCTCCTTGTTGAACACATAAAAATCACGAGTCTGTAAAAAAAAAAGTAGAATGATCGGATATCAATAAATATGTGTAGTGTTCAGGTTTAGAATATTTTTACCAAATTCATTTTGCATATCAATTCGCAACATGTTCTGTGTCTGTACCTATCCAATCTTACTGATTTTTCGTAGACATATAGATTATTCCTTGTTCAACGTATAACGTGAGCGGAGCGATTCAGATCAAAGTTGCGAGCCCGAAATGTACACCAAATTGTGTCGGACTTACATCGGAGTTCTACGCAAATGATCGGAGCATTCGGTTTGTTTAAAATGTATTTTAAAAAGTCCGTGTAAACCATCAGCTCATTCGAATATCGGTAAGAGTTTGATCTTCGCAGAGACTAAAATTGAATGAATTGATCAAGCCCTTGTTGATATCTGAATGAGCTATTATTTTACAAGTTCCGTTAAAACAAATAATTTAAACAAACAAAATGGCTCCGATCATCTGGCGAAAACAAAACAACGTTGTCTGATCAAATCAAGCAATGAAAAGTTGAAAACAACAGAAAGAAAAAGGAGGAACAACGTTGTGTAGTCAGCCATCGCACAGAAGTGGAAATGAATCCAATTTACGAACGGAAAAGTAAATCAGGTCTTGAAAAATAGGGAGAAAACGGGCAGGAAAGAAATATAAATATAAATTGTTTTTTCATAGCTATTTGATCGCGATGTGAAAACTCTATGATTTACTCTCTCTGTCCCGGACCCGAGGACCCTCCTTTCCCCTCCCTCATTTTCTTCCAAAACTACATCGTTTTGGGGGTAAAAAGAAACACCAACAATAGCACTCATATTTTTATATGCAATATGGATTTTATTTTATACTATCTCTTAATTATTTCTATTACGTAAAGTTTCTATGATAGATTAAAAATTAAAATGAATGTCAAAATATGGACAACAAATTTGGAACCGACTCGGAGTATTTTGGCAAAAAAATCAGAAATTGATTTTTTGGTTTGTTCGTTGTCTTTATTCAAAACAAAATCGTATTTATTAGTTTTGCGTCAATTTTTTGTGGTTTATTGGTTGCTCTCGACAAGACGAATCTAATTATAGTGAAAATTAATTATTTTCTGAATAAAGCCAAAATTAAACCAATAAACCACGTATTTTTGGCTTTATTAAAAAAAAAATTGACTATAATTTTATACTCTATAGATTCGTCTCGTCGAGAGGAACTAATAATCATAAGAATTTGATGCAAAATTAACATTTGCGAATTTTTTTGAATGAAGACAAAACAAATAAACCAATAAACAGGTTTAAATTTTTTTTGCCAAATGAGAAGTGGGGAAGGGGTGAAAACACCTTTCACTTCTTACATTCCTATTGCGGACTTGCAAGTCCACCATTCTTTCTTCTGGGCCCTGATTCTCTCGAGTCTGCTAGGTTAATCCGACCCGTTAATTCGCAAGACCCGTCAAACGAATAATTCCATGCAAAAAAAGATTCATGGACAATCCATGTACAAACTTGATCTCACTCGTAACAAACAAAAGAGAGTACGAAACTGCCAATGTAGCTAAACAAACCGAATACATCAGGTAAGGAATGTGCCCTTAGCCACCTCCCCAAACCTCATATTCCAAACCCTAGATTGGCCATTTTCATATTCAGCGTCGTCAAACAAATTTCTGGGTAGCTACCAGCAACATCAAATATAGCTGAAACTATAACTATAATAGAGAAATGAGTAGCTACAACAAAGAGCTACTACGATGCAATGTCACGTACTCGTTACCTCTCATCCTACAAGCATAAGTTGAAGGGAATTACGAAAAGTTCAACCAGTTCAAGCTACGTTTGGGATGGAAAAAATGCGAGGAAAGAAAATTTAAGCAGCCACAGACCAGAACAAGCCATTGAAACAGATGTTGAAGTCAATAAATACAGCAAACGTTTGGAGAAGATTAGAACTAATACATTCGATGTAGGTTTAACCCAATATCAACACGAGGAAAGGTGGCCCGTTCTTACAATTTCTTCGGTTGTCATTTGTCCAACAACATTTTTCCATGCAGTATCTTAAGGATACAAAACCATAAGGTAGAACAAAGGCTACATTTCCTGATTTGCTGAATTCATTAAGTTACAAACTTACAGACACTACAACTACAATTACATTTGACTTCTCAATTATTCTTTCAAGTGTAATAAAGTTAAAAAAGCCTAAACAGCCCAGGAGCGCAAACAAAACCGTTTTAAGCCCAGGAGCGCAAACAAAACAGTTTTAAGGATAAAATTTCACAAGAACGCCAAGTTGATTTTAGCAAGAGTACACGCAGTTGATTTTAAATGTCAACTGGTATCATCCACAACTTGACTGTTCGCAAACAAACTCTCCCGCCTTTTCTGGAAACCTGTCGATTCTAGATTTGACCCCCTAAATTTCAGTTGCTCAGAGGGTGCCCTCAGATTGGGATCCACAGAAGAAGGTCTAGAGGAGTTGGTATCTGCTGAACCATTCCTAAAGGAAGTGGTTGATCCACCAGGATATCGAGACGGAGAGACATACCTTCTTGTCGGGCCCCTCAGACCACCAGCACCACCACCTCTCAAATCCATAACATCACTACCTCTTGAAGACTCTGTGAAAGACCTATCACTGGAGCCAGATCCTATTGGAGGAGCTCCACTGGAAATAGCTGTGGAATTGAAAGGGTCATCTGGGCCCCACGATGTGAGTGCGTCCTTCTTCTTGGCGAAAAACTGCCACGCCCCAAAGAGGAAAAGGATGAAGAAGAATACGGGACTAGCCCACGTCATTGTACTGGATTCCCCTTTGACAATCGGAAGGTTGGAGCGATACATCCGCACATGACCATCTCCAAGGCCAAGAACGAGAAGCTTTTCAGAGTCACTGGCAAGCAACGGCATTACCATTCCCTTTTGGGCATCTAGATCTGTTGATCGATAATTAGGAAACGATGATCTGATCTCATCAACATCAGCAGAGAAAAGAAGCCTGGGCCCACCGGCCCTAGTATAATGCTGAGATGAGACGTTGTACACAAATACCTTCTTATGATTAACAACAAGCAAATAACCCTTGATTGCCTCCAAGGCAAGAGGCTTATCCATGTCAAACTTCCTCTTGGACCTAACCCTACACTTGAAGTTCATTATATCACCTAGCAATAACACATGGATCAAATCACCATCTGATGTAAACCCATACGCTTTCGACCTCTCCGTGGCATCAAAAACATAACTCTCCGCGGAAGAACGGTTCAACCCCTCACATTCGGACTCTCTGATTTTCATGGTCCTCAAATCCAATGATCCAGCGCCAGTTTCCGTCAGAAATAAAAGCCGTTGCTTCAGAAAGACAAGCGGGCGGCTTTTTGGCACAGCCAAACCATACATCGTTCCATTCTCTCTCAAAACCCTAATTTTTCCAATGCCATCTGCAGACAAGATATACCTAGTCCTCCCAACGTGATGCACTTCCAACAAAGTTACCAGCCCCCTGTTTTCCGCTTCATCCAAATCAAATCTTCCAACATTTTCCATACTAATAGTCGTCCAATCCTCACTGTTTGATGCCTCCCAAACCCTATGCACCAAAACTACACCATTACCGTGGCCAGTGACTACAACACTCTCGTTCTTATACACCGACAAGTACGACAACATGGCAGTGACCGGCGAATTCGCTAACGTATCAAACTCAACCAAAACATCCCCGTTTCTAGGAAACACAAGCACCCTCCCCTGATCGTCCCCTACCACAAAGTACTTACTCAGCCCTTCATAATCCCTAAACGGCAACACGTTAATACACGTGACACGAGAATCAAGGTCCACAGCCGAAACCGACTGAAACCTCTCAGACCAAAACGGATCGTACTTCGTAACCGACACCCCCTTCCCTCCTCCTTTCTCTCGTTCTCCGTCCCCAAATTTCTTGTCTAATCCAATCTTCTCTTCGATTTTCTTCAGCGACAGATCATCATCACCAACTTTCCTTCCATCAATATATTTCACAACCTTCTTATCTAAAGGCTGTTCGGAAAACCGGGATTCTAACCTAGACACCAGCTCACTAAGGTTTCTCACTAGCTGTTCAAGCTTTTCAATCTGTAACAGGTGTCGATCCACCACCTGATCAGTTTTTTCATCGATATCTAGCTCCTCAAAACCTACCACCTCATGAGTTTTTCCATCTGTACCTAGCTCCTCAAAATCCACCACCTCATGAGTTTTTATCTCTGTATCTAGCTCGTTAAAACCCTCGTTTTGAATCGAAACTGAGTCCGAGTCTGCTAAAACCCTAGAAATGTGAAGTAAAGCAAAAGCGAAAAGGAAATAGAGGATAAAGCACTTGCCTTTGAGACGAATCGCCATTGATTGATGAATCTGTGAAGAGTTGTTTCAGAGATGTTGGATCATTCCAGCTCGAAGATCGATCGGAATCAGTATGATTAAGATTTTTGGAGAGGTTTTTCGGACAAGGAAGGAGGATTTTTAGTGAGAGAGTGAGGTGAATTAGGGCAAGGTTTTTCGATTTCCCAGGCGAAAAGAGTTCTGGTGGTAAGAAAGGGAAGCGATTTAGTGAGGTGCGGACTACCTTTGACTTTTTTTGACGTCTTATTACGTATACTCTGTATCCGCCAACCCGCCACAGCTTAAAACCATGGGCGCCGGACGGGTTAAGGTGGCCAGGTAAAATAAAAATATTATGAGCCCCACTAGGAGGATCAACCGGATTTCTGGCCCCGCTTTGGGATCTCAGATGAACAATCCGATCCGTTAATTAATTTTCTAATAAAATTTCAAGTGGCATTGTCGAAAATTTAGTCGATTGGATGGAAGACTTAAATTAGGCGATTGGATGGGAGCACCTATAGTTATACAATCGAGCTGAAAATTCATAGTCCAACTCGGAAATTGCATTTAGTAATTAATCAACGGATTGGATCGTTTGTCGAAGACCCAAAGCGGGGCCTCCAAACTGATTGGTGCACTTTGGTCGGTCCTTATAGCTTTTTCGAAATATTTTAGCATGTTGTTAAGGTATGGATAACAAAAATACTAGATACATAGCCATCCAACCACAACTCAATTCATAAACATATGAGGCCCACTTTGTTATTGTATGTGGGCCCCACACATCTCTCTTGTTGATTTCTGTTAGTGGTTTTTGTATGTACTATTTGTATGGTCAATGTTATCTTACGAAATTTTTTTATTTGTTTAACCTCAACTTAAATTGATACAGTTGGCTCAATGATTTTATGCTCCCTCCGCACCTTTTTTTTATTTTTCAATACTATTTCCTTTTGGAGTGTCCCTTAATAAAATGTATATTTTCAAAAGTCAATGGATAAAAGTTTGTACAATTATTGTTTGGGTCTTGTTTGCACCCGTTAAAGGTATAAAAAAGTACACTTATTGGATCCAATTGTACTATAAAGTACACTTTTAAAATACACATATACTTTGAAGTATACTTAAAAGTGTACTTTGAAGTACAAGTAGGACTCTCAAGTGTACCTTTTGTACCCTTAACGGACGTAATATTGCACCCGTTAACATTTCCCTTATTTTACCTTTTTGAAAAGTTAATAAGTAAAAGTAAAGAATAATTTTGGAAAATAGAGTTAAAAATTAATGTGAAAAGTGTAAAATAGAGGACAAAATTGAGATGAAAAGAACAATAATGATGGAAGGAGTAACTGTAATGTTTTTTAATAAATTGAGATGAAAAGAACAATAATGTTTTTTTAATAAATTAAATTTACAAATCAACTCACTTAAAAAGGAACCAAAGAAGTAACTGTTAGTTACAATAAAGTTGTCAATTTTAACTCCTACAAAAGAGAAGTTGGAAGTTGATACCTTGTCGATGGATTGGATTATGGTGAGGGTTGGGGGACCTCAACTTGTAAAAATGACCGGTTAAAAAGACAAATTCATGTCAGAGATTTAGTTA
Source organism: Gaultheria prostrata (assembly GCA_036023075.1). Lineage (NCBI taxonomy): Eukaryota > Viridiplantae > Streptophyta > Magnoliopsida > Ericales > Ericaceae > Gaultheria > Gaultheria prostrata. The sequence goes on from JAXBDA010000526.1 coordinate 63,687, forward strand.
TCATTAAAAAAAGGAGCTCAGCTAAAAAAAAAAAAAAGAATTTTTTATCCTGGAAATTTGATTTATTTAAATGGATAAAATAGACTTTTTTTATCCTGGAAATTAAACTTTTTTTAATTTCATGAATTTAATTTTTTTTATTTTCATCCTGGAAATTTGATTTAATAAACCAATCTCATAACTAGAAGTTCTCAGATCTATCGCGATATAAATGGATATAATCTAGTGCAACATAAACTTTTAGAGATAAATTCGTTCCTGTAATCATATTAATCAATCTCCTATCGACATGATTTTTGAAAACCATAGTCTTCTCAAGGAGTTCTCCTTTCCAAGATGAACGGCCCAAGCAAGAATGTTGCAGATTCCTTAAACTTTTTCTAGCTTCTTCCTTCGATCTTTACCGGCTTCTTTGGAATTTTAAAAGCAGCATATACAGTTTGAGTTAGACCAACCGTAGTATCCTGATTATAGACATTCGGCTGCATTGAAGATCGCTTCAAAATCTCAAAAAGTGAAGCACCGGAAACTGCTTCAGCAGCTACCTTTCTGCTTTGAGTACTCACTTTGGATTGTGAGCTACTGAACTTGGTCATCGTATTCCTTGCCGGTAGATTTTCTCTTGGACTCTGCGTTTTAAAAGCAAAATTAGGCATCATGATAATTGCTACTGGGAATAGCAAGGGAGGAAAAGGAGGGTTAATGCACTAGAGAATGAAATCCAACTTCTTCAAGAGAAATCAGTATATTGACTACTTCATAAAGTTTCAAACTTTCCCTCTATATTGCAATATCAGATGCCTTTACACATATTTGAAAGGATAATTTTTGGGAAAATCACGAAGTTAAATAGTGGACGAAAATTGTAACAAGAGGATCAATATTGTGCCTTTCTGAAGTCCAATAAAGCATACATACCGCATCAGAAGAATCCTCTGACATTGACGCTGAATTCCTGCTATTACTGTCATCCCGTCCAAAAATGAAAGATCGGACTGTGCTTGCTCCTTTCTTGTGAGAAGATGGAAGAGAATGGCTTGTTGCTCGACCGAGGAAAGATGACTGCAACATTTTTTCAAAAGAAAAGCTTTAGTTGATAATATAGCCTCAATCCAACAAGCTCACAGCACACGCTATAACTTTGGAGTTTAAAGCAAACTATACACAAGTATGTAGCTTCCAAGACAAATTAACAAAAGATTTCTGCATGAGCAACTTGAACTCTTTTTAAGCCTTTGGTGCAAGTTAATTAACACCACTATCATGACGGAAACCCAATGACTCTGGTCAATCTAGGGTACTAATATAACAGACGAAAAGTGTCTAATGTTGGACTCTACAAGAGTTCCAAGTTTCTAATAGTAAAATGGCATCATAGGAAGTAGGAAGGTAGGCCTCACGCCTTCGAGAACTTAAATGCACCATAAACTTGTAAAAGGAAGCCACCCATCTCATTCAACACATCCTTCATTATGTTTGTGGTTTTGTTTCTCTTTACCAAACAATGTGTAAGCACTTATAACTTGGATAACTGGGGGAAAGGTGGAAAAGAAATGCTTTGACTCAGAAGATAGGTGGCAAGAGATGTTTCTCAATGTGTAGGTAATGTTTCAAATGAATTGATTATCGAATCTTTGAATCTACTATTCTCATAGAACTTGATGGATTGAAGAAAATAAAGAACACAAACCACCCTTCATGTTCCTAACAGATGCAGTTTGCATTACCTTTGAAGAGCCATTGCTACTTCTTCCTGTTAGCATCTTATCAAAAAATGCTGCAAAATAATAATATAAAATTTGTATTCAGTAGAAACAATGAAACAATATGACTATACAATATTGATGAACTAGCAAGAAACATCTTACATGATGTTTTTGCTTTCTTTTTGGCATCAGGCACAATATTCAACTTCTTTATGAGTCCAAACACTTCTCTACAACTCTCATCCTTGGCTGGGGACAACAAGGTACCTTGTTCTTCCTGTTCAAGTTTGTGAATTTCAACAACTGTTTATAGAACAAACTGAAGAAAACAAAGGCAGACATGAAATATTGTTGAACTACTGCAATTATAAACATAGCGTTGTTAATTGCAAAGAAATTGTTGTATGCAATGTTAGATAGACTCGGGTAAGGGTAATACGTATGGGTGTGTGCCCAACCGTTAAAGCTTAGGATATGTAGAAGTGTCCACAAGTTGGGTATGTTAAGGGACATGTCTGGAAACTAGTTTCCTATTACATATTGTACAATTTCCTTTGCTAGAAATAGTAGTATGATGTAAACTACTTATAAACGTACTTGAAATCAAATGGGAAAAAAGAATTCTCTATCCCATCCACATGCAAGGCAAAAAATCTCTCTTTTCTAGCCAACGTGGGGTAGACTATTCTAGTGTCTAAATTGGGTCGGGCTGTAGGGCACGTCTCACCCTTATCCTTGTCATATCAATCGAACATGCATACCAGGGGGAGAATGTAGGAGTCCACGTAATACTGGCTATTGGAACTACAAAAACTCTGAAAAAGCACAGGACAACAGAATGAACTGTAGTTCAATATCTGGTATGCCATAGGAACAACTCACACTTTTCTCAAGAACTCGCTGTTTAGCTAACTTCCTCTCTGTCTCTTCGCCATCAGACAAATAACCATCGTTCATATCAGAAAACATGTGAGGAATCATTTGCTTTGCTTTTCTTGAATTCATTCGAACCACATTTGCTTTTGCACTGTTTTCCGCAGCTTCATCACCAAATTCTCCATAATCCTCATTATCTTCTGCTTCTGCTTCTTCTTCTTCATCCTCACCAAGCAAACCTGTGTCTTTAAGTATTGAACCGAAATTCAGTCTCTGCATAAGATTGTCTGTCCCAGCTGCATCCTGTTGTTCCAGCCACTTCTGATGAAGTTCATTGCGCATTTCATTATCAATTGGTTTCTCATCATACCCAGTTGCTATTAGATCCTTAAGTTCGTCATAATCTTCAATGTCCCCATCTTCTTCATCTTCTTGGAATCGCTTTAGGTCATTGTCACTATCATCTTCTTCCACAGCTTCATCATCAACAAAAGCTTTGACAGGGTCACCTGGTGGAGAAGATAATCCATTATCCGTTCTATCTGGATCAACGTTTTCCTTGTCATTGTATTCTTCGTCATCAGACCTGTGAAATTAAACCGCCACCACAAGAAGAAGTATTTATGATGCTGCATGGCAGTCAGGTGAGGCGAAACATATAACCACTTAAATTAAGTAAATTTACACCCCAAGGCCACAAGATTAGGAACGTCTTTTAACTACTCACAAATCATCAGCTGGAGCGGAATCAAACTTCAAGTTCATTGCAAGGAGAGATGGTGCCAAAACTTCTTCTGTAGGACTGTTATTCTGGTCATCGTATGAGGTATCATTCCCTTCACTTGATTGAGAATCACCGAACAGATCCTACAAGGAGCAAGCAATAATTTATTTATCGGCAATATCTTGCAGGCCTAGTGATTTCTTTCCCAACACCAGAAACATGAAAAAGAACCTGAGTATCATCCACTGGAGCTCGAAATGGATGTGTTGATTGCTCATCCACAGCCTACACAGATAAACCAGCAAAAGTTTTTTCATGTAGGGTGTCTTTCTCGTCACATAATGCAAGAGTTTGATTTCAAACTTCATTTCTTTTGATGAAGAACAATCGTGAACACCAGAATTATATAGCAAAAGCTGTGAACAAAATTTCAGGGGCGTATCACTTATCAACAAATCTCTATATTTCATTACACCCAACATTTTTTTATGGAAAAAAGCAATCATTTCAATGAGAAATAGCATATGGCTTACCATTTGTGAAGGAGTATTTTCATTATTTGATTGTCTTGCATCTTCCTGAGATCCATCCACTTGAGATACATCAAAACCCCTCTCGACATCAGCATGACACACAATTGTCTCCTCTTGCACCACTTCAACAGATATATCGACGTCTCTCTCTTCGATAAAGACTTTCTCCGAATCATGAATTATGTCCTCCCTCAAATTGCCATTGTTCACATCAACATACCATTTATTTTGTAGACTAATAGTTCTGCCAACGATTTTTTTTGAGAAAAGTAAGAGTAACGAAGGACAAAGACTCAAAATACACAAATCAAGGTCAAACTAGGTACTTACTTCTTCAACATCTCAAGCTTCCTTTGCCGAATCTTCTCCAACACAGATGATATTGGCTTTTGTACAACTGGTATAGGCTTAAAGGTGGCCTCTCTAGTTTCTACAAAAATAAACATCGTGAAAATAAAAGCCTATATTTGTAGTCCATGTGGATTTCAGAAGAATGGATTTGATCCTAGTCTTCATTGAGAATAGCCCAAACTCGGATTCCTCATATAGATATAGACATTTGCGTTTAGATCTTTATCATGATGGATTCGAAAGTACAATTCAATAGGAATTGACTGGAAATCTTTCATACTGAGAGTTGCATAAAGATCCCAACAAAAGAAATACATCTTGTGACCCTTATCCAACTTCACTCCAGTTCTCCAACTTATAACTCAAAGTCTTTGTACTTCACACAAAATTTGGTATTAATTCTATTCATTGGAATTTCAGATCTATCCACAGGCAGCCTAAATAATTTGACAGAGAGAATTTCAAAACTCTTGGATTGTAAATTTGCAAGTGAAGCACAATACCTCGCAAGAGTCTCTGAGACTCGGCGTGAAGCTGCTGCAGATAAACTTTCCTTTCCTGTAAATCAGAGGAACATACATCATCAAATTGTCAAGTCACAAAAACGCGAATCAAAATAGCCAAAAATCAAGCCATAAAAGCAAATTCACATCAAACCACCTTTTCTTCCGTTCTTCTATTGGATGAAGATTTTTTAGGCTTCACATCATCACCATCACTCTCAACACTCTTCTTCTCCTTCTTCTTTTTCCCTCCTTTAATTGCACTTGAATCCTCTTCGCTAACCCTTTTCTTCGCACGTATCACCTTCTTCAAATCCGCTATACTTTCTTCCACTCCACCGCTTCGATCCGACCTTTCCCCGTCAAATCCCTCACCGATATCACCAAAATCCAAAACCCTCTTAGTCTCCTTCCGACCGTCTCCAAATCCCATCCCATCAAACCCACAATTCAACTCAACATCATCATCACCATCACATCCCTCAGATCCATTCAAATCCTCTTTGTTAACCTGTTTCTTCTCAACTCTCTCACCAATATCATCAAAATCCAAAACCCTCTCTTCTCCAAATTTCACCCCATCAAACCCAGAATTCAACTCATCATCATCATCATCGCCACCGTCACCTCTCTTAGATTCATTCAAACCTTCTTCATTCACCTGTTTCTCCTCAACTCTCTCCATTTCCAAATCCGCCACATTTTCTCCCTCTCCACCGCCTCGGCCCGACCTTCCCTCATCACCCAAATCACCAAACCCTAAATTCCTCTGACCTCCAAAACCAGAACCCAACTCGCTTTCACCCCCAAAAGCCTCGTGTAACTGCTGATACTCCAGATCTTGCGATTCTAATGATTTTTCAACCGGCAGCAGCGGCGGCAATGAAACGATTTCTTTTGCAACGTGAATTGCTTTCTTCAATCGTTTGAATTTTCGGTGGTGGAGTGGGGGCGACGGTTCTTCTTGGGGAGGAGAGAAGGACTGGTAATCGTCGTCGCTTTCCATGTGGAGTTTTCTGAGGCAATGGGAATCAATGGAGGATTTGGGTCTGTTGAATTTTTTGGGGGGAATTGGGGGAGAGAAGAGGAGATAAGGAAGGCGGGGGATGATGAAGATTAGGCGGCAAACGTTCAAACTTTGGGGTTGTTTATCGAACCGCCAAATATTTCAATTCTACTCCATCTCTCCTTTCACAATCTCCAACCAGTTTACCGCATCTCTGACTATTTACATTTCATTCGGTCAAATGCAGATTATTCAGATTAAAAGAGAATTCACAAGAGATTTCTCTCTTACGGCCTAGCCCTGAAATATTGTCAAGTTTTGAACTCATTCAATAGATTTAGATTTATAGCGCATTCGTGTTGTCATTTTGAGCTAAAGTAAAACTTCATTTTGTGTGCCATGCTAGATCTACAACAATTATAAAAATAAAAATGCTAAGAACAACCCATTAAGTTGTCAATAAAAGAGGAAGAGAAAAAAAAATAAGTAAAATTTTTGATGTGTTAAAGTGGTTTGAAAAGTATTTAAAATGCATTAGAAATCGTGTCTTTTTTATCATCTTCCTCCCTATTGACAACCCAATAGATTGTTACTATTATGAGTGAGTGGTTAGTGGCCAATAGGGCCCTCGTTGATGGGTTCTATTTCTATAAATCGCGAACTCCAAATTTATACCAACGAAGTTAATATTATATAAAAAGATTTATTAATCTGTCTATTAATTTTCAAAGGTGTTAGTTCTTTAATAATGTATTTTTTGCAACAAATATTGTGACTATACGCGCTGGAACATTTTTGTAGATTTCAAGATAAGTCCATCAATTGAAGGTTTGGAAGGGTTTGGTCAAGTGGGAAATGATAGAGAAAGGATTTGTAAATTTTCATTTTGATTGGCAAGATTATAAAATTTTGTAAAGTTGTAATACCACACCACACCACACCACGCGACACTTTAATCATATGGGTCGACCGTTGTGCTTGAGGCGGGACTCTAGACCTAGTTCATCGACCGACAACCAATCAACACAAAATGGATGCATCACGTATTGTCACCGTTTCATAAAAACGTGGCATGGGCCAATTTCCGTTACCCTCTTGACCCAAAGGTTCTTAAACAAGGGCATAGTATCCGAAGCCCAGTCCAATATCCTCTGAGCCCAAGTCTCCAAAGCACCCGTATTGGGTATGAAACCCTAATTTGCTAAAAATCCTTATTTAAACTTCACTCGCCGTCCCCAAACCACTTAAACTTCTCAATCTCACTGATTCTTAGGGTTTTCAGATTTCTGAATTTCAACATAAACCTTCATCTATCTACGTGTATTTCGCATCATATCTATGCATATTTTATTATAATTGTGATTCTGTGATTGTCCACGATTCAATTCGTGTTTTTATTTTTTGTGGGTTAATATCAATTTTGATTTTGCTTTCATAATTACCTTCGTTTTGCATTTGTTTACCCTCTCCTTGAATTACAAATCTGAATATTCGAGGAGATATAACGGATGCAGAAATCGAATCAAGGTTGGCTTACCAGCCCACTGCGTAATTTTAATTTTATTGCTTTGGGTCAAATGGACTCACCTACATTCAAATCCCCTTTTTCTGGTGATTGCTGTATTATTTTCTTCGATTGTTGTCTTCTGGGCATTCGTAAAATTCGTTGGAATCGTGGTATTTTTTATTTTTTTTTGTGTGTTTTAGAAAAAAATGGCAAATGATGAATATTATCTTATCCTACACACTGAATTCATCGTGTTGATTACATCTCTGCTTATTGTCTGATGCCAATATTCTAAGAAATTTTTTCCTACCTGCGCTGCTCCTAATTAATTTTCAGATTTCATTGCCTTAAAAAAAAAATCGATTTTTACGGCTGTTTTAATTTGTCTTTTGAATTTTATGACGATAAGGGTGTTTATTGAACTCCCCCTCTTGATGTACCTTATCGAGTTTCTTCTATGAATTGAATAATTTTGCCGATATAAAGAGTGTGTTTATTGAGTCTGCTTAAATTTTCTTTTTATCATTAGTTGTTTTGCAACATGACTCTTGATTTTGAGCGAGTTCATTTATACGGAGACCGGTCTTTAATTGGAATACGAAAATGAAAATAATTGGTAAGTGTAGCATGTGGGTTTGGAATTTTCTTATGGTCTGTAATTTTATATGATTTGTTTTGTTTTGTCTTGTAAAATGGGATGGCAAATGATGAAAACAAATATTATGCTTAACTCTTGAGTTTTTATGAAGACTACAAACTCCGCTTATTATCTGATGCCACCCTCAGGCTATAAATTGTTTTTCCTTAGGAATTCAGTTGAGTTTTTGTTAGCTTTTTGGTGGTTAATTGTCTGATTCTAAATGCGTAGTGAGTTTAATGGCTTTCTAGTGAATGAAACAACCGTATTTTTTCTGGATTTGATAAGCTAGAGTCTAGTTTTTAAATTTTGTACATTTGGTGCATTGGATCAATGATGAGAGAAAGCGGACGGGCGGTCAGACCTGATGCCATGGTGATTGTCTGCGAATTTCCACTTATTGTGGAATGTCTCTGAGATTTTCCTCCACTCTGAGTAATTCTATTGGGCAAGTTCTTGTTGTTAGTATTCGACTCTATGAATTACTCTTTATGTTGTTCGGTAACGGTTCTTGGGTTGTTAATTTGTTGACATTAAGCATCGGATTTTTGATTTATTTACGAAGTATGTCTGCTATGATGATGTAGCTAATATTATGTCTGGACATATGAGTTGTCTATGATCAAACAAAGCTTCTACTGAGCAGAATGAGCTGCAAAATTTGGTTAGATCTCCTCACTGGCCGTTTATCAAGTTCAAGGGTTTGGCAGGAGTAGCTTGTTAGAACAAAATATTGCGAAGCCCCAGATTAGTCTGTCTTTACTACAATCAAGGCTGCTTGGTTGACACTTTTTAGAAACTGCATTATATGATATGCTTCAATCCTGATTCTTGAAGATCAGGACTTGTTCAGGCACTACTTGGGCTAAAAACTTATTTAACGCCTTCTACTTAAGCATGCATTTGTATCATAAAATTTGTTCTATCTACTTTCAAGAATATGGTTTTAGAGAAGTTATGTCATAGCGAAATGTTGACATCTCCATTTGTATACTTTTTTTCGCATTCATTTTTGTACACTGCAATGTGATTGTTGAATCAAATGTTTCCTGGGGAGAAAGGCAGTGAAGCCTCTGGAGTTGCCCTATACTTGATTGACGTGTGGGGGCATAAACAAGTTAGCCAAATTGGAGACCACGCAGATGTTGAGCATGAACAAATAGATGTCTGTGATTAGGTTTTTGCAATGGACATCTCTATGGTCCATGGACTTCGATGATTTTGTTGTTACTAAGGTTATTCAGAAATTCTGATTCACAGAGTTCAAATAAGAACAGTTTTGCAGACAGACACATTTGTCCTCCCTCAAATGTGGTGGAGATGTTTGGTGCAATATCTGGGGAGTCGCAATTCATAAGATCCTTAGAAAACTTGCTTTGGCCTCGAACCTCAACTGATGAGATACTATGTTGATGGAAAAGCCAAAAGGGCACATCAGTTTTGACGGAAGACTGGAACTTCCGATCAGTAAAGAGTCTCGTCTCCAAATGACCGAGTGTTTTTTCTTCTAAAACGCTTTACTCTGTAGAATTAGAACCTTGGTTGATGCTCTTACCTCACCAATCATCTTTGTCATGCACGTGATTCTTGTTAGGTGTGACTCCTTGTTTAGTGCCAACGCTTGCATAGTTATGCCTGCCCTTGGCATGTCTTACTCTACAACAAATGCAGATGTTTTCCTTATGTAGGCTGTGTTCTAAAAGTCTGCCTAGGCGGCTGGCTAGTCTGACCTTGACGCTATGCGCTCCTCGTCCGCCCAATAATGCTTACCGACTTTAGATCATTGTTTTCAGAGGTGATTCTGTTTTCCTGCTGATCTTATAGCTATTTTTGTATATGGACTTTCTTGTTCTTTAATGGGATTAGCAATGAACTTCGGGAATTCAAGTGTATGGGCTTCAAATTTAACCTGATTTGAAGACGAAAAAAGAGACCTTGCCAACAATAAAACACAAAATCCAATTACCTACCCGCATGAACACAATATATTCGACCCGAAGCTACACCATGAAACTGGAAGTTTAGCACCTTCCATTGTATCAACATACAACAATCCTTGATTAAAAAGGAAAAAAGAAAAAACTACAATGTAAGCAAATAAAGCAATAATCAAAAGATCATCAACGCGAGGATATACGTGGAAACTACTTAGGGTCTAAATACCCTAAGCATAAATCCACGGTCTAATCTACTAATTGCTATAAATCAAAAGGTTAATCAAGAGTTACAAGATTATGAATTACCAACTTACCCCAAGCTACACCTAACTCCACTCATTGATTTAGCTCCCCGAGCTCCTTCTTGATTCCATAGCCTCCACGAGGTCAACACCCCTCGATCTCCGTATCAAAGATGGTTATGGATCATCCGGCCATGTAGATTTGAAGGCAACCAACAATGATGTATGAAAGATATGATTTTTATGAATGTTTTCCCAAAACAAATCAATCTAGAGACAATCCATAGAAATGAATGCACTAGATTGAATAAAGATGATTAAGCAAACTCAAATCATCTCAAGAGCATAAAGCTCACAAAGCGCAAAGGCACCCAAATATGGCTTATGAAAAAGATTGGATTTTTATGAAGGTTTTTGCAAAATAAAATCAATCTAGAATCAATCCATTGAGAGGAAAGCACTAGATTGAAAAAGATGATTGAAACAAGTTCAAATCATCAAGAATATCAAGTTCACAAAAGCTCACAAAGGAACAAGAGGAGAGGACTTTCTCTCTCTAAAAAGTGGGATGATTTTTTATGAAGTAGGTGACCCTAAAATGAGAGAAAAAGAGTTTATATAGTGCCAATTTCGTGCTCCCAAAGATGGCCACTCAAAACATGACATTTGGCCACTTAAAGGGTTGACAGACGCGTGCAAACGCTCTGACAGGATTAAGACACATGGCACAATCAAGGCTGTTCAAAGACACGCGTCTGCAGACGCTTGGAAAATGCTTTTAAAAAGATCTCAAAGGTCAAGATTAAAACACGTGTCAAAAGATGTATTTCAAAACCATGCGTCTGCGAACACTTGAAAACGTAGGGAGACACAAGAGACTAGAAATTAAATGTCTTAGTCAAAATCATGATTTAGGAAATGAATCAATGGACTTGACTAAGTAAAACTCAAGAGACCTAAACCAAGATGAACAATCCTAAATGCAAAAATGATATGCATGAATATACCTTTCCGGATTGAGATTCGAAACACTTGGCATGGTATCGGCTTGATGAAGCTTGAAATCTTGTGTGGAACATCTAGACTCAAATTCTAAGTACTCTACCTCCCAACCCCAACAAGAGTGAATTACAGACTCCAATGGTTTTTCGACACACCCGGGAATCGCCAAAAAACCTAACACCTTCTAATGGGAAACCACTATTTTACCAAATTCTAGTTAAAACATTTTGTCAAAACAGTTAATTATTATTATTTTTTTCATTTTGGCTCCAAAATTGTCCCACTTTTTACTTTCCCAATTTCTTTTCCCTCCATTACCATTCTTTACTTTCCAAATTTCTTTGCACTTTCTTTTCAACGTACATTTGTCTCATTTTTTCTTTAGGCATGTTGATTTTTTTCCGAACTTGTCAAAAGTAAACTCTATTTACAAAGAACAATTTTTAAAAAGTTACTGCATTTTTAGTGTTATTCAAAGTTTTCTGCATCTCTTCCTCCAATTTTTTTTATAGCTTTGCATCTCAGATTAACCCTTCCCTCCTACAATACTGAAAGTAAAATATATGTAATCCTAATTTCCAATCTGCCGATCGATATACAGAAGCATTTGTGCTAACAAGTCCTGACAAACTGAGAACTAAACACTGTAACGGAAACATGCTAAAACAAGACTGCTCTTAATGGACCCTATCCCCTTCCATAAGAAATCGGTTTGAAGAAGAAAGGGAAACAGTTTCTCGTCGGGTAATTGAACCGATCCCCTTCAATTAATCTGCTTCGTCTCGAAGCTGTAGCAAAATATTAGGGTCCCTCCTACTTGGAAGAACATGATCTGAAAGTCTTCATTGAAGCCACAAGGAAAAATACCCACCCCTGAGATCTTTCATTATGACCTTCTCTCCCATCCAATCCACAAACCTCATCTCCGTCGACATGATATCTTCTAAATCAATAAAGCTACTGGCAACCCAGATGTCGCCAGAATCTTGACATACAAATCTCCATGTTTGAAATCCTTTTTTCTGTAGACTGGCAATACAATATTTGATCTTCTGATTCAAATAATCTTGCGGAAGGGAAATATTGTATGTCTTCCTCCGGCAAACGGATGAGTTCAAAAAACTCATCCTCTTCATTGAAAATAAACATTGTCCGATTGAGAGCCCAATGTAATTTGTTCTTAGTGTACAGGCTTTGTGCAATCTCAACTTCTTGAAAACCCAATCCTTTTCCTGCAAGATACGAATTCTTTAATGAGGCTTGGACTACCCTCCAAGCCCCTGTTTCCGACTCAAATATATGGCACTCTATTTTTCGATCAGAAACATCTATGTCGAGATCATAGTTGTTGAAAACCTATGATACACGATACATATCCTACGATTCGTATCATCTCCTTCGGAAAACGATACATATCGCACCACGTATCCTTTTGTATAGAAATCTTATGATATGATCACGTATCTTACGATTTATATGCGTATCCTGATTTGATACGTATCCTATGATTACTTATTGAGAAAAAGTCGGACCTTATTTTAAGAAGCAGGACCCTAAACGTATTAATCTAAGCCATTTGATCTAATTATAAAGATATTCAAACATTTGATAAAAATTCCACCTCAAAGGGCTTAAATAGAGGAAAGAACCATAATTCGATTGTTTTTTCCTTGAATCATATAAAGGCTCCTCTTGTCTTTCCATAACTAAGGCGGCAGAAAGCCTTAATGTGATAGAGCTCAATTGAGAGATTTGAAATTTGCATCTTAAAAACTTTTTTTTTTGTAAATGCAAGTATAGTTTGAGATGTCCTTAGGTATATCTACTTTTTAATTGTATATTAATTATGACTATTGTAGTTAAAGCATAAATTAGATTTAGTATTTTGGCATAAGAAAATAAAATCCAAATAAGCCTGATTAACAAAGTTCAAAGATGAAAAATACAATTGAAGTAGATATAAATATAGAGATTCTAAAAGCTCTAGAATATCTATCTTCTAGAAATTCTACAATATCCTTGTGAAATATCTAGATTTTTGTTTTGTGAGAATTAGTCACATCTGTAATTCTAGAATCCACCTAAAAATTTATCCTAGATGAAAACATCTTCGGACTAGACCCTTCCATGTAGTAGTATAAATAAGGATGAGTTCTAGCCATTTTGTACTAAGCAAAAAAAAAGAGTTTTGATTTTAAGTGTAATACCCTCCTTCCCCACTATTGCCTTAATTATCTGTGTGTGTGTGTGTGTGTGTGTGTGTGTGTGTGTGTGTTCTTGGAGTTAACAAGATCGATGGAGGAAGAGGAAGCACGGACAAAGTTGGAGGACCTTCCTATCAATCTTTTCACTGCCATACTACCCCTCGCCTTGCGACCTCTTACGAGGTTGCAAGGTGTGTCAAGAAGCTTCCGCCAAATCATCGCCGACAACCGCCGCCACTCCCCATCGTCGTCGCCATCTGGTTTGGTAATTTTTTAGCCAGACATCCATCGAACCTACCTTCTCCAAATGAACCCCACCAGCCCAATTATATCTCTCTTGTCTCCTCTATGTCTGACTCATACACAGTTCTTATCGATGCTTTTAATGGGTTACCCCTATTTGCCGAGGAAGATGACACCCACGATTGGGTGCATACCGTTGCAGCCCTTGTTTCGGATGAGTTCACCCTTCTACCTCCACGGCCTAAATCAAACACCACGGCTCAAGAAAGCCTTCTTTTCGATAGGACAGGGCACTTCAAGGTTCTGGCTTTCCCATTAGAAACTCCTACTTTTCCATCAAACGTATCTTAAGATACGCGATATGTATCCCAATACCATTTATACCATGAAAAAAATGATACATGATCGTGTGTATAAATGGTATTGGGATACATATCGCGTATCTTAAGATACGTTTGATGGAAAAGTAAGAGTTTCTAATGGAAAGCCAGAACCTTGAAGTCCCCTGTCCTATCGAAAAGAAGGCTTTCTTGAGCCGTGGTGTTTGATTTAGGCCGTGGAGGTAGAAGGGTGAACTCATCCGAAACAAGGGCTGCAACGGTATGCACCTAATCGTGGGTGTCATCTTCCTCGGCAAATAGGAGTAACCCATTACAAGAATCGATAAGAACCGTGTATGAGTCAGACGTAGAGGAGACAAGAGAGACATAACTGGGCTGGTGGGGTTCAATTTGGATAAGGTAGGTTCGATGGATGTCTGGCTCAAAAATTACCAAACCAGATGGCGACGACGGGGGGAGTGACGGCGGTTGTCGGCAATGATTTGGCGGAAGCTTCTTGACACGCCTTGCAACCTCATGAGAGATCGCAAGACGAGGGGTAGTATGGCAGTGAAGAGATTGATAGGAAGGTCCTCCATCTTTGTTTGTGCTTCCTCTGCCTCCATCGATCTTGTTAACTCGAAGAACACACACACACACACAGACTTCATTTTTGTTTTTTTATCAGATGAGAGCTCCAATCTAATTCGATTCTATTCCTATATATACTCCGTATAAAACTTCTCAAACGGCTCAGATTTGTTTCTTGGTGTGCGCCAAGCAAATCCTGTCCGTGGATTCCAAGATTCAACAAACTCAAGTTTATGAAAAGTATGAAATTTGACAAAAAGTTTACAAAATACCGAAAAAATTCATTAAACAAAAAGTTTATGAAATTTGTCTAATGACTTTTTTTTGGAGATTAATCATTTGTATCGACGAGAGGAATTAGAAAAGTATAAAAATATGGGTCAAAGTTAAAAAAAAAAATTCATATAAGACGACACTTTATATCAAAAAAAAAAATATTAAGGGCCAAATTTAAAATAAGGCCGAAGTAAAATGGCCCAGCATGATATAATTTGGCACCTATTTTGTTATTATGAAAAACTAAGGGTGCCTAAGTGTCAAAAAAGAAGTTAAAAAATCATCGCGTATTGAGTACTGACTTATAGTAATTAGTACATTTGTGGCTAAAAACGCAAGAAGTAAATGATAGTTTTTGATATAGTATTTTCCCTCCCTCCCTTTTTAAATGTTCCTTTGAAAAACGTGTATTTTATTGGACATAAAAAAAATAGGACTTCTATAGATTTTTTTTTTAAAAAAATTGCACCAAATTAAAGTGCTAATTATATAAGAAATATACTATTTGGGGTTTGAAAATGCACGTATTCTTATATAGGCCACTTAAAAGGGGACGGAGGGAATAATGGTTATCGATTCTGCGTACCTATACTCTCAAATGATTGTAATGACCTCCATATAAAAGTTTTTTTCTCAAGTGTTTTTAATTATGCAAAGTAGATTGATGGCCCATTTAAAAATTCGCTTTAAGCCTCAGAAAACTCAAAACCGGCCCTGATCCACCACTCCACATTTCACGTACATATCCATAAGCAAGTTTAACAAAATCATACCTGGCTTGATCAGAAGTTGAATGTGGAGTCTCTAACCATGTTGCAAGGATTTTTCATAGATGCAAGATTGGAGGAGGGTGTCCTAAGTTTGGAAATCTCGATAAGTGACGAAGAGGGTGTTACAAATAACGGTTGCATACAAAAATTCAGGTTTGTGGGTTTGGGCCTGGGAAGTGATGTGGGTGTTATGTTAGTTGGAGCAGGAATGGTAGTTGAGGGGGAATGACGAGTATTGTCTTGTGCTTTTTTAGAGATGAGAGAGGTTATCTTGGTTAAGTCATACACCCGTAAAAAAGAAAAAATGAAAACAAGAATTGAGCTGCTTGTGAAATGTTCTAGGTTCAGCTCGATAAAAACTCGTTCGAGTTTGATTTGGTTAAAAAAATCAAAATGAAGCCTCATTCTTAGGCTCCTTCCATGCAAAAAAAAAAAAAAAAGCTATCGAACTCGAGCTTGATTTGAGCTCGTTTGAGTTTAACGAGCTGAGCTTTTGAGGGGAAAATGAACATTTTGGCTTTGTACTTTTTTAGAAATGAGAGGTTATCTGGATTCTGGGTAGAGTCATACACCACAAAGAAAGAGAAAAAGAATCGAGCTACTTCTGAAATTTTCTAGGTTCGGTTTGATAAGGACTCGTATAACTTCAATTTATTTAAGAAAACCATCGAACTCGAGTGAGCTTGAGCTCCCACAATTTGGAACGAGCCCAACTAGTGCTTGAATACAGTTCGATTTGGTTCGTAAAATCGAACAAGCTGAATCAATCCGAGCCCAAACTTCAAAAAATTTAGACTAACCTAACATGAGTTAGACCAATATTTTTATTGAGCTGACTTGATCTGTAAAGACCCGTAATTTCATTACCCTAAGTTTTGTTATTTTAATGTGGAGGTGAGTTTGTTTTTGGAGCCGAGGTAACTTCTTGCCGTATGTGGATATGGGTATATATATGTTTTGATGTTGTGATGTGGTTTGGGGGTGTTGAGATAATGCTAAAAATGATCAAAGGTTCAATATCGATTGAAGTAGCAAAAAAATTGAGAATTCTCCCAGCTACTACGGTAGGAAACTCCTACTGCTACCGGTATCTATCAATCAGTGGGTCTTTTAGGGCATTTCAAATCTTTCATTTTATCATTGAAAACAATCAAAATTGGGCTTTCAAATTACAACTCGGCTCAACTTTCTAAGACTTATAGGGCCTTAAATAAATTGAGTTGTAATTTAGGGGACTATATCGGCTCTAAATAAGTTGGGTTATAAAAATTGCGTCGTTGTGCCTGGGCTGTGAGAGCTCTCAGTCACATGGATAGTTCAATGTGCTCATTTCTATTTACTATTATCTAAAAATAGTCAAGTTATTAATGACTGGACGAAACCAAGAAATAACCCCTTGCACACTGGGGTTCCGTTTCCCCCTTTTCTTCCAGGTGAACTGAACATATCTTGCATGCATTGATATCTCAAGTAACACCGCCTGGTTATTGACATTTGACAAGTTGGCAACCGAACTGGACTTAAAGAGTACTGAACAAATCTTGCATACATTGATATCTTAAGTAAAACCGCCATGGTTATGGACAAGTTGCCAGGGTTGTAGACAAGTTGCAAACCGAACTGGACTTGGGAGTTTGCGCATTCTCATGCAGTCTCGGGCCGAACCGGCTTCCGATAGTGGCCAAATCAACCATATGCTTTGTAAGAAAGACTTTGTTCTGATAGTGCCTCGGTTGAGCAACAAATACCTATGAGTGATCAACCATTAAAAAATCTGCCGCGGGCGTTCAAATCAAAACAGCCAACAGTTTAAATACCACTACGCATGAGAGACCAAAACTAACAAAAAAAAAGGTGAAAACGGAACAGTTTACATTGATTTATATTGAACGCAGTTCCACAACCCCAAAGGCTCTAAAGTAACAAATTACTTCACAAAATCGCTTGGCCTGGATTCAATTAGTCCTGCCATTATTGCTCTATGAGGCAAACCAAAAAAGAAACAAAATCCCAACGTAAAGAAACCATTAAAATCAGTTCTTTAGATTAGATAGATGTATTTACAAGTAAACTGCCTTCAAACCTTCCTACTCGTCAAC